>CALNHX010003762.1:0-142286 GCA_940337035.1 Agriotes lineatus | reverse complement strand
TCAAGGCACCCCAAACATATAATTCATTTACTATGTTTCCTCCTCCGGTAGGCTATTATATGTTTTTATCGCATTTCATTTGGAAATGTAGTACATTTCTTCATTCAAATACGATAATAAATGTAGTACTTTTATCATTAGCAACACTTTTCTGCCTAGCAACGGCGATTCGTTTTACGTTTGGCAATACTGAAGTGTGTTGTTGGTGACACTGTAAGTCTATGTCAAGTTTGAGGTTAGTAGGTTAGGTTTTGCGTTAGTTTTGACAGAGATTAATGCAAAACCTAACCTGTTAACCTCGAATTTGACATAGACTTACTGTGTCACCAACAATACACTTCAGTACTGCCAAACGCATAACATCATCGCGTAAAAAAGATCAACAACACACCAATACCAGTTAATAAAACAAAAGAAGACAACTTTTTAAATGTAAGGTGTAATATGTATTAGGGATGTCGGCGGGTACCCGGGTACCCGGGTCGACCCGGGTAATAGTCGACCCGGGTATATTTTCAGGACCCGGGTACCCGACTAGTAAATTATATAATTTCCAGAAAGTCAGCCTTTTTCGGAGAAAATTATAGACTTAAAAACAATAGGAATAAGCTGTGGAAAAACATAACCATGCAGTAATAACAAGAATCACACCATCCATACCACATAATGTTATTTCTTGTTTCATAATTCCTATAAAGCAATGAATCCGCTTCACGGAAATATTCACCCCGTCAATAGTACCATTAAATCGCGTCAGTATAGATGACGTAAAATCAACATCCTCTGTGTGATGTTGATGCTACTACCAATTTCGGACAAAAAGTCACGTACTTGAATTTGATAGCACTTGGAAGTGTGAAAATATTTACGAATAACAAACGACTTGCAGTTTGAATTGGTGAGTACCTACTATTTTAATTTAGTTCAGTTTAAAACTCCCGGCGTAAAAGAAAGAAATTGTAGTTACCTCAGATGTTCAGATGTACACTAACTTTTTTGTTATATATTTCGGGTACCCGGGTTTACCCGGGTACTGCTTTCGGGTACCCGGGTTTTATTTTAGACCGGTACGACATCCCTAATATGTATTTTTAACAATGTAAGCTCACATACCAAATTAAACAAATTAGTAAAAAAAGCACCTTGCTTCATTCAATAGAAATATTAACTTTCAGTCGTCTTTAAATTAATAATTACTTCTAAACAATTGCATGATTTAAAATGACTGTTTTTAAATGTTTGGCATAATAACTTGTAGTACGCTGATTAATTTGCAATTATATTTTCTAGGACAACTTTGGAAAGTAGTTGTTTTAAGCTGTCATTTGGCGATAGAAAGCTAGAAGTTTTTCTATTGTTCTTCAACTCAGAACTACTATACAGTCATTACGTAAGTAATGAGTTCCGTAAACGTTTACATAATTTGAATTTTACGTAAATCAAATTTGTAAATTTCTTAAAGTGTAGCTTTGTAAGAAACTTTAATATTTATTATTTTATAAATGAAACATTATGCAGCAGACTTTAGTCGGATATAAACAAGAAAACTATATAAAAGAATATATATAAAAACAAACTGAATATTCAGTTTCCAAATAAAAAAAATTCTTGTGACAGCTAATTTGGCTATTACGTAACTGCCAATTTACTTTAGTCGCGTATTACATAACTCAGGGGATGACTGTACAAGGTTATTTAATTTTGAAGCTGACCATTAAGAGATTTTAAAAGATATTCATTTTGAATAATAGTAGTTTGTATACCAAGGCACTGAAGTTTAGCTTTTTATCGCGAATGTGGATTTAGTTGCTGAGGCCCGTAGGGCCACAACAAATAAACCACATGAGGGATAAAAAGGAACTTCAGTGCCGAGGAGTACATACTGTTTTTTTTTAAATCGAGAAATCGTGAAATTACAACTTTTGCAGGTTATGTCAACGTCGATTGACGTTTACCTATCGCCCCGCCGCTTACAAAAAGTCGTAAAACAATCGATTACTTCACTGCCGATTTCTCGTATTTAATGACCATTTCGAGGTACTTCACTGGTGATTTTTTTAAAAATGGGTTTTTTAAATTCATCACCATTATCCAGTAGCTGTTCAAAAAGTAGAAAATTTGAAAAGGGATTCAATTTAAATCCATACGAAAAACTGATTTCGTAGAATCTCTTCTTTTCACGGTAGCAGTGACACCCTGTATATTGAAAAGCAATAGGTTCAAGAGCTTAAATCTCGAGGGGTGCCATTAATTAATATTACTCTCTATTACAAATTAGCAAATACATATTTAAAAACAATTGAGCTCTACAAACATTTACCAAATTTATAAAAACTTTCCCTAGAAAATATTTAAATACTGACATACATACATTACCTCATTAATGTATCAACAAAAGAATCTTCTAATTTCATTTCTGCAATAACCATATCTACAAATGCCTTGTAAACTTCGTTATGTTCCTTAACAAGAACGCAATGTATTCCGCTCTTGAAAAGTGGCTGAAGAAGAGGATAAATGTGGACGTTCTGGCTGTTAAACTGCTCAAGGATCTTTGGCACTCCATCCTTGCCAGACAAGTTTCGCATTGCTGTGTCAGACATCTTATCATATTGCTTTTGGGACTGATACAAGACAATAAGCACCATAACAGCTTCCGCCTTTAAAGCAGATACCGTCATATTAGTCAGCTTCTCAGTAAATTTGTCAAGGATTTTATCCGAAAGCTGACTTTTTGTTAACAGTTTTGCACAGATAACATAAGAAGAGGCAACAAAATCAGGTATATCAGATGATAGGCCCTTTAGGAGCACTGGAAGCATTTGCGACACTTGAGCTTCTTTAACTTCCTGGGAATATTCCAGTGCACCTGTGAAGGTTGTGCAGTAAAAATTAAAAATTACCGTTAAAGATCTTGGATTCTCATGCTCTTTTATAATTGTTAGTACAAAATTCGACACAAATTCCAAAAATGAAGCATCTGAACCTGCATGATTGTATAATGTCTGGTTCGGTAAGTGAATTCCACGTTTCTGTAATCGTTTTAACCAACCCCACTTGTCATTGGGTTGTTTGAGGTTTAGTAGTTGCAATATCCGAACAAAAATGTTTGTTTCGTGATACGGCAAGATCAACATCAATAAATCTTCCTTATTATATTCGTGAATATAATATCGGTACACTAGCCATTCTAATGCTTTATATGAGCAATTAAATAAAAAATAAGGCGATAACAATAATAAAAACTTCTGGATATTTTTATCTAATCTTTGGTTAGCCTCTGCAGACTCAACGGAACGTTGAAACTCCTTGGAAGTAATGTGAAACAGAGTGTTTTCAAATTGTGCAAAAACAGGATCACGCGCCTTTAACTCTTCAAGTCCGTCGACGCCGATTTGATATACAGTTTCTTTGTTGAGACCGGCTGCTTCCTTTGGGTCAAATAGCAAAGACGCGCGTTTTTTATCACGTTTGAGAAGTGTTGTCTGCGGAAGCGCTAGCCTTTGTAACTGTTCCGCCAAGGAGGTACTCATCTTCGTTCTGTAATAATTTGAGGTTATATATTTGTTTTTCATTTTTAAAATGAATAAATGGTGATAACCAAACAAATAGACTCACAATAGCTTTTGAGTAGTTAATTAAGTAAAACTCTATATTATTACACTGCAAAACTCAATATTTACAAATTAAAACTAAAAGCACACAACATGGTGATAGTGAAAAGAAGGTTATGTTCAGGTTATGGTAACTGGAATACGCAGACTCGTACAGAATGTTAGTAATACGTGGCAACTACAGATGGCAGAAGGTAGGATTGTCTGACAAAGATAGCATATTCTCTCTCTGGCAATTTATGCTGTTTGGGGGGGTATGGGAGTCCCCGACAGCCTGACGCCAACCGTTATGACAGTGACAGGTAATAAAATAATAAAATTGCCAGTTGTGGATTAGAATTCTGTTAAAAACATCTGTGCAAAATGCATTCCAATTCCTTTGTGTGCTCCAAAGAGGTTTGCCCAGTTTTGCTCATTCTTTGTGCTGAGAAACAAGGCTGCAGGTAGTTGTTACTTGTGTGCTCATTAAATTTGTGGTAAAACTCTTGAAAACTTGAAATTGTTTAAAATGAGTGGTTTAAGAAAAAGGAAATGCTGCGTACCTGGCTGTAGCAATAAAGAAACACCAAGGTACTCGCTTCCCAGCGAAAAACGTGTGCGTGTCGTTTGGCTGCAACGTATAGGAAACCTGAAATTAAGCAATATAGAAGATAAACGCATTTTAGGTTTCTATGTTGTATGCCAAACACATTTTTCGGAGATGTGCATTGATAGCAATGGGAAACTGTTGCGGTATTCTCTGCCAACTATAAATTTGCCAGGTAAGATATCTACTGTGTTCAAAAGTTCTGAAGTGTAACTCTTAAAAACTGTTTTAGGGTTTCATGAAACTTCAACAGAAGAAAACTCCTTTTGTTACCCTTTACAGGAGAAATATGAGACTCCTGAAAAAGTGAGGGGTATGTTATCAATTCTCAGTATGTATGCATTCTGCTGATTAGTATATATTTGTAATTTATAGTGATACTAGCTAAGTTCGAAGCTTCTATACCATCTACATCAAGGGGGAATAGTGAGGAACTAAACATCGTAAGGGAGGATGTGCCACGGCAATATCCATCTGTCAGACGACAGCTGTCTGATGTGTCTACAGAACCTGGCACAAGTGGTAAATAATAGTTATTTACTATAAAGTGGGATAAGAGCATCATTAATATACGTGTGTGTAAGTTACAAACGAGTGCGTAGCACGAGTTATGTAAGCACACAAGTATATTAATGATATGATGCATTATCACACATGTATTGTACAAAATTTTATCTACAACTGCCCAAAATTGAGAAAAGTGCATTAAGAGAATGTCAAATCTCTCATTTTCAAAAATATTTTAGTAGGCAAATGTCATTCATTAACACTATTTCAGTTAGGTAATCAAATTTGAGTTACGTAATAAGTTTCATTACGTAATGCAAATGGATCTGATTTCATTATATAACTGAGTTAGATAATGGCGTAACTAACTCAAATGAATTTGATAATAGGTTTTTATCCAAGCAGACGTAGATAAAATTATTTATTGTAAAAGATTTTTTTATAATGGTTTTGATATCTAGGGATCGGGGATGTAAGACTGCATACAGTTAGGGAAATGTCACCCAGCAGACCCTCGCTACCTCATTTAACATCAGTAGCCAGTGCACCACCAATAAAATCTGGTATGTAAATGTATTTTATATATTAATAATGTTGTATTTAATAACATATACTAAATTCACATCAAATTCGTAAACTAAAAAGTCGTGCAGCATTAAATGTTATTTTACTTGCTCGTAGAAAAAGTTCTAATAACCTTTCTTTATCTTACCAAGTTTCAAATGTTCAAATTGTCAAAATAAATCTAATATTTTAAAATAGGTTGTAGATGCACATCACAATATTTCTTTTGCTAATTATTGTGTATATTCTTTCAGGTTTCCGAAAACACAAGCAAGTGGCAGTTCGTCAAACCCTAACGCCAACTGAAAAAATCTTGCACAAAGAAGTGTTAAGATTGAAAAGATCGGTTAGTAGAGTTAAATCTAGGAAGTTATTAATAAGTAAACAATTACAATTACTTCGTAATAATAATGCAATAAATTCATCATTGAAAAATGTAAACGAAACCACTTTGAAATTTTTTATGTCACAGCAGCGCTCACAAAAACTTAAACCCAGAGGTAGAAGATTTACTCTAGATGACAAAATCTTTGCTTTATCTTTGTATAAACAAAGTGGTAAAGGGTATAAATATTTATCGCAAATTTTTAGTTTACCATCTCGTAAGACAATTACTGCCATATTAAACAAAATTCCATTTGGGTGTGGTGTTAATGCTCATATTTTTGATCACTTAAAACAATCGGTAGCTCGAATGAGACAGTTTGATAAATATTGTGTCCTCATTTTTGATGAAATTTCATTAGAATGTGGATTGCAATATAATCAAAAGTTGGACATGATCGAGGGCTTTGTAGATTATGGTGGACCACACAGGAAAGCTTTATTTGCAGATCACGCCTTAGTTTTTATGATAAGAGGGATTTTTAAAAAATGGAAACAGCCAATTTCTTTTACTTTTTGTGAAGGTACAACCTCGAGTGCTGACTTAAAACGAATTTTAAAAGATGTGATACTGCAAGTAAAGCTTACCGGTCTTAATTTAGTTGCAACTATTTGCGACCAAGGTGCAACTAATCAAGCAGTTGTAAATTCTCTTATCAAAGAAACAAATGAATTTTGTATAAGATCTGCTATAGAAAACAGATATCAAGGTTATCTTGTTCATGAATTAGAAATAATTCATTTGTACGATTTTCCTCATTTAATGAAAGGAATTCGTAATGGTCTACTATCAAAAAATTTACATTTTGTTATTGATGGTGTTGAAAAAGTTGCATCTTGGTCACATATAGTGCAACTATATGAAATTCAAAGAGATAGGGGGCACTTTAATGCTTGTTATAAGTTGACCGACGAACATATTTATCCTGATAAAATCAGAAAAATGAAAGTTAAAAATTGTACCCAAGTTTTTAGTCGGTCTGTAGCTATCATGTTGAATATCGTTGCTGAATATAGTTCTAAACTGCCTCCTAACTCAGAAAATACCATAGACCCCAAAGCCAGCGATACTTCTGAACTTCTCATGTTTTTCGATAAGCTTTTTGATAGTATCAATGGTACATCATTAAAGTCACCTTATGGTAAGCCACTTAGAAGTGCCATTACTCTCAAATCTGAACACATCTCCTTTTGGAATTCTTGTCTCCCAGTTTTAAATAGTATGTATTACGCTTCCATGGATTCCAGTAAAAAAGTTATTACACCTTCTTTAAAAAACTGGATTTTTTCAATACGTAGCTTGATTTACCTGTGGACGGATCTCCAAAAGAAAGGTTTCAAATTTCTGTCCCCTAGAACTTTAAACCAAGATCCAATTGAAAATTATTTTTCGTCAGTCCGTAGTCACAGAATCAGAAATACCAACCCTACTTGTTCTTCATTTATTACTTCTAGTAAAGCTCTTTTAATTAATAACTTTGTATCTCCCCATTCAGCTGGTGCAAATTGTGAAGTGGACGATTCTGTGGGTGTCTTAGATACATTAAAAGGCTTTATCGAACAAGATGAAAAGATCAATGTCGAACCACCGCTTGTTTTAGATCCCATATATCCTTTTCACGAGATCAGAAGTGAATCCTCTATCATTGGTGATTACGCTTCTGCTTATGTGGCTGGTTACGTGGCTCGAAAAATATTAAAGTGTGTTTCTAATTGTGAAGATTGCACAAATAGAATAAGTGCAACTGTAGAATTACCTTCAAATATTTTAATCAGGAAGAAACAGTATATTCGTAAAAGACTAGTTCATCCCTCACAAAATGTTATAGCTGCATTTAAAAATACAACTGAAGTAATTGTTAATTGTTTACCAAAATTAATAACTTCCTATGGCATAAAACAAAAATTGAAAGTTACAATTTTAGAAAAATGAAAATTAGCAATAACTCTACTATTCTGTCCTAACCACCATGGAAATATTGATAGTTTTATTAAATTTAGTGTAGATATAGTAGTATTTAGGTATATAAGTAAAATTAACAGAATACTTAATGGTAAGGATGCACAAGGAGCTGCGGAAAGTGGAGATCCTTTGAAAGTTCTGACATTTCAGAAATTTAATAAAAAACGCAAACACAAGCGTCACCTGCAAGAATCCAACTAATTTCTTGGAAAAAATCTTAGAAATTCTAGTATTCCAAAAACCATGTTTAAAAATTAAATTCAAACTAATTTAATTCTTACATAAAATTGCTATTAAGTATACTTTTTAAAATTTTATTTTATTTGAAGTGGGTGACTTACTTGATTCATTTCGGTTTGAGTTTCAGTCAGAATATCAAAATGTCATCGCTCGTGTGTATATATATATATTTAAATATAATGTAATATCTATCCTTAACTTTAAGTAACTGATACAACATAATAATTTATTAACTTACTCTCGTGTCTCATAAATACTTTATCTATAATACCGCATAAAGTTTATTTTTAGTTAGCAGTTTTAAGTTTGTAAAACGATTGTTTAATAGCATGATTCCATTAGTCACGTAGTCAGTAGCAACGTAGTTCAAATTTTTTATCCAATACCTCGCACTAAACGCCCCATAACTATAGCGATTTTAACAATTGCAATATCAATATTATACACAAGTGACTTTTTGATTACCATCAGGTACTGTGATTTCAAACAAAAATGTTGGTTTCGATGCTTTTAGTGAGTTTATTGAGAGGTATGAATAAAATGTACTGCACGCGTAGTGTTACGAGGTATTGCTCACATGAGAAAATTAGCCCACACGATCTACGACTTTGTGGGCCAATTTTGTTCTCCAGTGGGTAATATCCGCATAACACTACTTGTATAGTAAATAATTATAACCACATAAAATTACGACTGTTTGCTAGGGTAAAGTTTTTTTTTTATCAAGGTAAACCTATTATTTAATGTAGTAATCGTAATTTACATTTAATAGCTATTTAAGTAACAAGGAATGTAAGGACCTATTAACATTTGAGGTAAGCAAGTACAAGCCAAGACGAAGCTTGCGGTTTGATGCCTGGCGAAAATGTTAATAGGCGTTACCTTCCGTGTTATCTTATTATATTTTTCCTGCTGCTTATCGAAATTTTCCTAGATTTTTTTAAAAATCGTTTGGTTTGTCATCTGTCACCAGGATTAATTTTTGTGTGTCGTGTTACCTATGAGTGTTACATGTCACATAAACACTTGCAATTATAAACAAAACGTCTTAAGTCTGCATCTTGCGTTGTTAATTTTATTATCCTAGGAACTTAATAATAATAATAAGTTCCATTGTCAAGGGAAAGCAGCAAACAAATAAAATCAGCGACTTACATGTTTTGTTACTCACTGACTTTGATGATCAGCAGCGGGAAGAGTATTTTTTATATTTACCATGTGTTTTCTAAATTCTATCATAAATAAAATATTGTACAATACATATGCGTAAAGCATTTTTAGTCACTCGCAAAGCTGAAAAGACTCGCCACGCACTCGTTTTAACTCTGTCTTACACATGACTAAAAACTAGCTTTACGCACTTGTATTATAAATAACTATTAATAATAATAATAATAATAATAATAATGGACTTTTATTGGGTTTAAGAAACTATATACATGTAAAAAAAATATATCATTGGTATGAGCAATTCTATCAAAACCCAAAAGGGCGAAGTTCAGATTGGTATTAACTAATACCATCTGTTCTACCACTTAACCCGTTAAACAAATATGATTAGTAGTAAGAAGTACTGTTATATCATATAGTAAATACAGAATTATTATTTAAATCAAGTAAAATACTATTGCAGCTGCTTATCCAATAAGATGTTGTGGAGAAGGCTTTTGAAGCAAGTTGATGACAAAGATTTTAGCTTATTAGGCAAAGAATTGTAAATATTAGCAATATTGTAGGAAAAAGATCGTTCGTAAAAGCTAGTTTTATGGTAAGGTGGTGTTATGAGATCTTTTCTACGGATATTAAGATTATGAACATCAGTTCTAAATCTAATTTTGTTGTATAGATATGGTGGTGACTTTGTACTAATTATCTTATGAAATAAACATGCAGAATGCAGAAATCGACGATTATTCATGTTCAGCCATTTAACCTCCTTTAATTTATGCGAAATATGTTCATATTTACGTATACCAAAAATCAGTCGAAGACAGGAATTTTGCATACACTGAATTCTCCTATTATCAACAGCATCTAAACATGGTCCATAAACAGAATCGCAATAATTAAATTGTGACAACACTAGCGATTCACAAAGCATAATTTTGACATTGCGGTTTAAACTATATCTATTATTAAAAATTAATTTGAGTTTAACGTAAGATTTTTGTAATGCTGTCGATACATGCTTCTTGAATCTAAGATCAGTATCAAGTATAATGCCTAGATTTCTTGCATGATCAGAAAGCGGCAGTAATATATCTTTAATTTTAATAGCAATATTCTCTCTTACAATATTTTTTTGTGTAGGTCTCCCAAACAGCAGAACTGAACTTTTATTAGCATTGATTTTTAGACAGTGTTTTTCTGATAGCTCAACAAGACTTTTAATATTATCATTGACAATAACATTTGCAGCAGCTACATTGTCAGCAGGAAATTCATATAATAATTGCGAATCATCGGCATAAAGATGATATTCACAATGTTTTACAGATGTTTTAAAGTAAAATGTGTATATTATGAACAATAGCGGACCAAGTACTGAACCCTGTGGTACACCTTTAGTAATGGACAAAGAGTTGGATTTAGATTCCTTAAGTATAACGGTCTGAGAGCGATGAGTTAAATAACTTTCAATAATTTTAATGGCGTCCGACCCAAAACCAATAAATTTAAGTATTGCCAGCAGTAAATTATGCGATATTGTGTCAAAGGCCCTTGAATAATCGATCAAAACAAGAAGTAATAAATTATTTTTGTCAATAGCAGAAAATATATTATCTGTAATGTTAGTAAAGTCGTGGTGCAACTGTAGCCCGGTCTAAATCCTGATTGTATATCCGGAAGAACATCATGCTCAACCAAGTGTTGACGAATTTGATATGACATAATTCACTCTCAATTAATTTGTCACTAACTTCTCAACCGTCATTACAAAATTTATGTTTTTTTGGTATTTAATGAGTTATTATTCGATAAAAACAATTTTTGGCACTCATGAACTCAACTTTTCTCTCATGGATTATTTATAATATAACTCACTTGTACCATAAATAACTATTAGAACCTTTCATTCTCTTGTAACATTTCACACCATTAATAATATTGAAATTTTGCAAAGCAATTAATTATTTAAGATACCTACATTTAGAACTGTAATTATAATTAATCCCGATAGCGATGAGGGTCATACATATTTTTTGCATAGTGATCACGAAAGTCGTCTTTTTAAACAAAAAATTGTGAAGATAGTATCACTTTTTTCAACAAAAACTCGTAAAGAAAAATACACTTTTTTTAACTATTTTATTGAAATTGTGAGTTGTTAATTTGACAGTTGGAAATTCCGAAGTCCTTTTCAACTAAATTTCGAGTTACAAGAGATCACTATGGAAAATACTAATAAGTGTACAAACGGTTTGAAAGTCTTTTTTTTTCATTCATTTACTTGCAAACTACAAATTCATGTAAAAAAATATGACTTTCAAAACTGCTTGTACAAATAACTATTACGAAACAGATATGTTGTATAGTAACTAACAAAATAACGTTTTAGATTTGTAAAAACATTATCGATAAACTTCGCTATTTATTACTAGGTATATAAATTGTTTCAAAATTCTTTGTAATATTTTACTGCTTTGTGTAATTGTTTTCTATTGCAACAATGATGTACATATGATTGGTTTGAAATTATCAATAATAAATAACTATACGTTTCTATACTCATCATTGAATTCTGTATTACTTATTAAATGTTTTCAAGGTTTTTATTTTTAATTTTTAGTGTTATTGCATTTTGTTGTAACAAACACACGTTTTGTTAAACTAACATGCAAATAACACTAACAATTTAAAATAAAAATCATCCAATATTTAAAATAATAAGCATTTCAAATTACCCGCAATTAGTTTAGCGATTATTTTACAGACACCTGTACAATTTAAATTATCGATAATGCTTTATTGATGCGCGGCAACTACAGATGGCGCTACTGATCCACTCCTAAAAATGAATGAGAGAGTCGGCTATCTATTTCTTGTCTTTATCTATGCACGAACCCACAAATTTTATTTTTAATAAGTAGTGTTGCCAGGTCAAAATCTTAAAAGTCACTAGATGGCGCTTCAAAACGTTACTAAATCCTACTAAAATTTCACTAGAATTTAAATTAAAAGAGGAGGAATGAAAAGCTATAGCGCACATTTTTATAGGATATGCGTTCGCTGAAAAAAAATCGATTCGAGCATTTTGAAAAAAGTGCATACCATGTTTTGCAAACGACGCTGTTCTCTACCTACTACTAGTGGGACGCTACTACCCAGTACCCACTCACATGCAGGACCAGATGATTCATTGTCTAGGCTGGCATTAGAGCTGTAAATGCCCTCAACAGAACTGTTCCAAAAAACAGTTTTTGACATCTCTATTCGCAACTCATTTTTTTTCGAAAAAATTAAATAAGTAAAAAATTACATACGAATTTACACATAATATTTCTATTTCAATTGCGACAAAATTACTAGAAATGGGCTTTTTGATAAAAGTTTTCACATATAATCTCATAAGAGCATTAATTCTTTCCGGAAATTTTTTTGAGTGCTTTTCAACAACGTCGTATTAATTTGCCCGAGCGGGACGCGAGGGCAAATTAGGAGGTTGTTGATTGCACGAAAAATAATTTCCGGATATGAATTAATGCTCGAATGCAGATTCGGTAAGAAAATCGTAACGACACAAACCCTAAAAAGAAGTAATGTCTACCTACAAAAAATTTCCAAGAAATTTTGTTGTTGTCTTGGATACGGCTAGTGAACTAATTTTTCTATTGGTCATTAATGAGTGTCGTACGATTTTGAAGGGCAATACCACAAAAGGTGAAAATTTTTTGAGAATATTTTTCGTTCACATGCAAATTATTGCGTTAAAATTTCTCGAAACCAAAACTGCGTCAAAAATTCCACGCAGGTCTAGTGGAATTTGAGTAGTTTTTGTTGAGAGAAATTTGCAATAATTTGCAAGTTGACGAAAAAATTTTCCTTAAAAATTTTTGCTATGGGTGGTATTTGGAAAGATTATTCAACAATATGGGTAGATGACTTTAACCGTGTTAGACAGCACACATTTTTAACGTTTTCCACTATTAATTCAATACTGGAGCACAACATGATTATTATGAGTTTCACTTTGACGTTTTGGTGAAATGTCAGTTCAGGGCTACTCATCAAATTGAAATTATTGAAACCAATCGGGCTCTCGAAACCACTGCGATATTAGTTGTTTTCAAAGACAGTCAATTTTGATTGGCTGTTTCCGACAATTTGAACAATTTTCATTGGTTCGTTCATTATAGTGTTGAATGATCACTAAAATACAGAAAGTAAAAATATACTAAATCTAGTGAAATGTTATCATACCTGGCAACACTGCTATCCAGTGAAATTTGATAAATATCGTTCAGTTACTTTTGTTTATGTCCATTTGCACCCTTGATGAAAATAAGTATATTTTGGACATAAAAGGTACGTACATGGTGAATATATTAAGAAAATTAATCCTGTTGTTTTCTGCTCCAACACCAGTACTATTGGTTAGGGAAAAGTAATATTTTGCATATAGCTTAGAATTTTTTCCTTCACAAAAGTAGGTAGGTACCGTAAAATGCGACAGCTTGGGACACTTTCGACATTCAACCATGTGCATTTTTTAACTTTCGCCTCTTGTTATTTGACATAGACATGTTTCTGGTCCCTTTAAATACTTTAAAGACACAGTATGAAATTTCGCTTAATTTAAACATTTCGGCCACTAATAAAAAGGGGGTGACCGCTACCTGTTTAGGTAAAATGCCACTTCCGGTTACCCGATCATGCTGAAATGTAATATCTGGTAGTTTTTCTACATAAGAAATGTATGTACAAAATTTTGTTCAAATATCTCGAAGCAAACTGGTACTTTACTTGAATAGGTACCGCTACCTGTTTAGGTAAAGTGCCACTTCCGGTTAACCGATTTCCCTCAAAATTTGACAGGAATCTACAAATTTTGAATAATGACTATGTACATAATTTCAAGGGTCTAGCTTATTTCGTTTTAAGTTATCGTGTTCACACACACACACACACACCCCCACACACATACACACACACAGACATAATTCGAAAAATGTTTTTTTCGGACTCTAGGAGGTCTAAAACGTCAAGATTCGTCAAAATCTCGAAGTCGATTTTTTTGACGATTACAATACTTTCTCTATACTACCGTATGCGAGAAAGTAAAAAAGAGTACCATGTACAAAATAAAGACTAACTGAACCTGTGATTTTTTTATATAAACAAGAAAAGTATCAGTTGAGGTAGGGGAGATAGGGATAAGAAAAATAATGCTTAGGACATTTTTCTAGTGTATATCAGCGATTGTATCTTTCCCTCTGATGAAAACATGCTGTCAAAACATTTAGTACCTGGTCAAATTAAACCCCTGCAATGTCATCAATGTCAGGAAATACGTAAATATCATTTGCACCTTTATAGTTTCGCGAGAATTTACACGTGATGACTTTATGATTTTCTTCTTTGTTGAAATCTATAACTAGGCATATGAACTTCTTTTCATTTTCTTTTTTTTTATTTTTATCGTATACAATTTTGGTGAGCAAAAAATCTCCCTTGGCAACCTCAACAGGTCGTTTCTTGGCTGCTAACTGATCATCGGTTAGTGTGTTAGGTTGCTCATTCATTTCACTTTCAGGCTCATTTATCTCATTTGACTCATCTTCAGATGACGATGAACTCAGCATAAAATCGTCTACGCATACACTTCTTCCAGGTGCAACATTTAAACGTTTCCTAGTTTGTTTTGTAGTGTTGCATGTGTCAGTCTTTTTCTCAGATAGGTATTCTTAAAAAGACTGGTTCCACGCCTGACCTGCTTCTTGATCATTTTGGATCGGTTTTGGTAATCTGCTCAGTATTTTTTCAGGATTCAGGGGATATGTACCAATTTACAGAATCCTATAATGAGATTTTGAGCGGATTTTTCTCCAATATGGTTTATTGTTTGTTTTAACAACTTTTAACAAACTGGAAAATGCATCTTTTGAAATGCATCCACGGTGTTAAGATTTCCATGTTTCCAATGAATTTCTCCATACTCTCTTGAGAGGTCTGAAATGTGCTACATCCAACCGTTGACACAATTGTGTAGTATTTGGTGGTAGTAGCAAAAAACTAATATTATATTGCTAGCACATTTCGACGATGTCGACAGCCTTGTGTCTTGCCAGATTGTCATAAATTATAACGTTTATTCCTGGACCCATTCTTTGGAAATATGGGACAGCCACGGCTTGAAAATAGTCCTTGAAAATCGCAGAATCGAACCATCCGCTCTTTGGTCTGTTGTATCTGCAATATTTGGGGCCACCCTCTTGCTGAGCCGGTAAACATCACTGATACGCTGGATTTTGAAGAGTCCATAATCTTCTCTGGGTACTTGATACCTTTGCGCACCACTAGTTTGGTCTGTACAAGATCATCTGTGATGTTTGTCTTATCTATATTCATTATTCTCTCAGGGGCTACACGTTGTAAAGATTATTTCAATTCTGCAAACTACTTGTTCATCGTCTCATGATTTACAGCAGCTCTACATCTTTTGATGTTTTCAGTTAGTCTCGGAAAGCAGTTTAGCGGTAATAACACCTACATGTGAATAATAAGGTACATACTCGACTATTAAAATGTTATTATATTACCATTATAATATTTAGATCTGCTTTCTATATGTTTGTGTTATGTTTTTCGTGAATGTTTATTTGGTTTTGCCGATCTATTGTTACAAAGAATTAAAATTATTATCTTTGGATTAAAAATGAATGGTTACTGAAGTTAGCAAACGGCAATTTATAATTAAACACTACAACTATAAGATAGTCTGAAACAATATGAAAGTCATAAGCTGAATTAATATTTAAATAAGTTACCTGGAATTTGTCAGATTAATTACGAAAATGTACTGTATGTAGTAAAGAGTAATCCAGGATGTTTGTTTAAAACATTATGTGTAAAACTGAAAATTGCTATAGTAAATATTATTACTAGATAATAACTGATTTGGATTTTTAAAAAGTTAGACATAATTTAGACATAATTATTTTGCATTGAAAATAAATTACTAAATAAACCCTTTTATAATCAATGTGTATTTATCGAATGACATATGAGGGTGTAAAGGACTAAATTAAGTAACAAAAAATGGAATAAACGATAATTTTTAAAAATGAAACGGGCTTTAATGTGAAGAAGGGAGCCATACAGTTAATAAAGGAAGAACTACGAATATTGGAAATGGTGAGATGAGTCCGTACTAATTGGGTTGACTGGAGGAGCTGTGGTGTGGATTTTTGTCAATACGTAGATACCTGTAAATAATTTGAATGGGTATGCTGGCATATACTTATTAATGGATTAATTATCACTTGGAACAGGCCTCTATTAAGTGGATTTTCATTGGGCTTGCTGTCCTAAATTCATTATGCGGGTCGGTGTTTATGGAATGGAATAGGAGGATTGGATACCATGTTGGTTGCTGTAAAAAGGTTACATCTTGGATTTGCAGTTATATGTAATAAGGGATCTACCATCTAGGAGAGCTGGGTGACTTTTGGAGTAGTAATGTGACACTTTGCAGGTGTTTTTGGTTCTTTGTAAATTCTAATTCCTTTTCGTTTATTTGTATTAGAATTGAATTACTTTTTAAAATGCGGTAATTGTAATTGGACATTGCCATTTTTGTTAAAACGTACTTGACAATTACTTTTTGAAGGTAATTAATTACTCCATTCAATTACTCAATTACTTTTGTGTAATGAAATTACTCTAAAGTATTTAAATTGCTTTAGAAGTATTTTAATTACCTGCGGTATTTGAAATTACTCGCTCTTTTTGAATTACTTCAATTACTGAATTACTAACCTGGATTGGGTGCTAAATCTCCAGAACGCAAACATAAGATAAAGTCTTATTAGGTTACATAGCAAATCGTAATAGGATATTCCTAGACCAATATACGCCTAATTTATGATTTCCTCTGACGAGCGAATTACAGCAACTTTTGTGCAACATTCGCATTTTTTACGACGTGTGCACGAGTTTGGGATTAAGACTCGTGCTACCGCACTCGTCCTAATCGTACCAAAGATCAATAGACATTCGTGATACCACCGCAAAAATAGTCGACATAACTTTGACTACTCATGGTATTATAAGTGAAAGTAGTTGAAAAAGTAATTGATGTTGTACAATTACAACTACTACCAAGTAATTGGTAATTGAATTACTATTTTATGTGAGTAATTGAAATCTCTGGTTATTCAATTACTTCTTTGGGCGGTAATTGGTAATTAGCAATTAATTATTTTTTTAAAGTAATTTTTCCAGCTCTGGTTCCTGGTGACAAAATAGCTTGGTTATATTTGTGCTGTTTTTCTACAGGAGAATTGAATCCATTTTAAAAGTGGAAGATATCCAGGTATATGAAATTAATAAACATTACTTAGTATTAACAGTGGAATAATCAATTAATTACAAAAATATTTACTCTTTTGAACATACTGGAACTGATTTGTGTTAATTAAATATAAATTCAGCTAAGTGTCAATATTAGTAAGTTGACAGTAACATTTGAAAGATTTAAAGTCATTCTGAAATAACTTGTTAATAACCAAACATATACAATAATTTTGATAGAATTTTCTAAAGCAATTACCTACCTGAAATGGGATGTTTTGTTATAAACTGAGCTAGCCAAGTAAAAAAAATAAAATAAAATAGTAGGGCAAATATTTTATTTAAAGGTCATTTGAAGTGAATGGATAAGAGTAATTTTGCAGTCTATTAGGGATTAATATAATATTGGCTTACATAGTAAAGTCAATACTATATCAATATTTTTTATTTTTTCACACGCACTGTACATTAGAACTTTTAACTGACTTTGTACTATGTTTACTTATATACAAGATATTTCAAAATTGCAAGGAACAATATACGGCATTATTCGGTATCAAAAAATAAGAGAAAAACTCTAATAAAAAGATGTCCTAAAATCATTCATTTCAAAGATATCCTTCATCAAAAAATGAAATATGGCAATCCGTTTTTCAAACGTAGGCTGGCGTATTGTTTCGACACATGTTTTTTTGTTTACATACAATATGTAGGTGTTGTTCTACAGTAAAATGTAAAAAATAATAAGCATCCGTTGCAAAATAAAGTATTTCAAGTTTTTTCAAGTAAAATTTATATCTTTCTTCTGAGTCAGCTATAATAATTTTGGCAGTTGTAACTAAAACACATATATATAATAAAAACCAAATAATAATAATAATTTATTCTGTTTCATCAGACTGTCGTACACAGTATGAAAATGGTCTCATTATTACAAAAAAAATACCGTATACAACCATAATATGGTTAGGTCACGAACAGCATTAAGAAGCAGGTTAAAGAATGTTTTCCTTGCATATGTTGGTGACTTCTCGTAACGCATTAATCTATGAGCATCGACAGTTAAGAAGTTGGAGTATCTTTTGTCATAGTTATGAAAGTTCTTCTTCATTTTATAAATATTAATATTATTTTTGATATACCGTGTGTCCACAGGGTTTCGCACCATGGAATCAGAGCAACGTTAATTTATCCCAAAGATCAGCTCTTGCTTTTACGAAAACAGCTTAATGACAAAGCTTATTTTATTTATTTTTCTATGGCAATACGATTAGTCGTATTCAACTTGACGTATGGTGTCAAATTCGACGATAACAGGTTAGGTTTTGCGTCAGTTTTGACACAGACTGACGCAAAACCCAACCTACTAACCTCAAATTTGACATAGACTTACAGTGCCACCAACATACTATTCATACGTTGTATAGCCATGGCCATGCAAAAACGTTCGAAGGCACTTTATTTGTTACTTGCAAATTCAGTTTTAATGGTCAATGCTTAGCAACCGTTTGACTATCAATTGCCACTGGAAGAGTAGATCTTTAAAATAAACTAGCATCACTCCAGCGCCATGGTGCGTAGTCTCGTGGACGCACGGTATAATAAGCATTTGTAGATATATATGCAGAGAAAAGGCATTATCTTATTATCTATTAAAATAGGCTTTGAACTATCTCTTGTGTTGATGTTAAAAATCATTCTAATTAGTCGTTTCGGACATATCAAAATTCGTTTACTAAATACACAAGCACCCCATAAAGAGACTTCATAAGAAAGGTACCTATAAGCTAAAAAGTAATAAATATTTGTAAGAGTCTTAATACTGAAAATTGGCTTCATTTGAAAAAAAATGCAAAATATTCGTTGCTTAGCTTTTTACATACCTTATCTACATGAAATTTTCAACTTGGAACTTGGCGTCACTACTTTATCACATATGGAGCTAGTGACTGGCTCTGATTGATAGAACTTGGTGCTGCCATCTGATAGTCAAGCTTAGAAATATCCCCCGAGTTACTGTCCCAGGCACTCTAGACAGGATTCAACATCTGGTATGAGTGTCTCTACTTGTTTGATGTAAGTACGCTGGTTTTTCTCTTATTTTTGGATGCAAAATAACGCCCTTTTATTTGTTCCGTGCAATTTTGAAACACCTTGTATAAAAAAGAGGTCACAATACAAATAAATTTTTTGAGACTTTGTCATCCTCCCAGTTTTATCATATCTCAGAAAAACTTCGAAAGTTGTTCGAAGTTACTCCACTTGACGGTAAGTGTTGGGGCCTGTATAAGATATGGTTGTAAAGAAATTACTACAACAGCTAAAATAACATGAAGTTGGTTTTATACGACTAGTTACAGACTTATTACGTAAAATGTACAGGCTGCTTTCAATCCATTTGTATAAATGGCTTTGAGTCAAAGCCATGGGTTTTGTTCAAAGATTGTAATAAGAGTTACTACTTACTTCAGTTACATACAATAATAATAATAATAATAATGGACTTTTATTTTTGGTCTAGACATAAACAAATAATAATAATAATGACAATAAAAATAGTTACATATTACATTAGTTAAAAAAATATATTGTTGAGCAAAAAGAGTAAAAATTAAAATAGTAATGAACTAAAAATGTATAATAACATTAGACCGAAAATCGCAAGGCAGAGTTCAGTAATGTAGTGAAACTACTACTGATCTCCCACTCAAACCTTGTAATCAACATTAAAACTATGGCGTGCAAACGCGAAAAAACAAAATATATAATTTACAAAACATAATAATAATAATCAACTTGCAACACACTAACATGGGAATTTAACTGCATTAGACATTTAACTTTATCGACTCTATTGACTCTCGAAAAGATGACGGCGCATATGTTTTTTAAACGAAATTACACTAAGGGCCGGTTGCAGAAAGCAATGTTAAGTCTGGTGTTAGCTAACGCGACGTCAAAGTGAACAAAAACGAATAAAATCTCAAATGCTTATGGTAACTAATACATTAGTAAACAAAATTTGATGCAATTTTGTCCTTTTGACGCGACGTTAGCTAACACCAGACTTAACATTGCTTTCTGCAACCGGCCCTAAGGCTATTAAAATCAGCAGGAACAGCGTTATAAGGTTTATAAGCACAGTAAGAAAAAGAACGTTCGAAAAGAGCAGTTGTGTGAAGTGGAGGGGTGATCAGACCTTTGTTTCTAATATTCAAGTTATGTACGTCTGTTCGAAAAGATATACGCTTATGTATGTTTTTTTTGCAAAATAATTTTATGATATAAAGTAACAGCTTGCAAAATGAAACGATTTTTCATGTTCAACCAGCCAGTTTCTTTGAGTTTATGAGAAATGTGATCATATTTGCGAATTCCAAAAATATATCGTAAGCATGAATTCTGTACTCTTTGGATACGACCTCGATCAGAAGCATCCATACAGGGACCATAAACAGGAGCGCAATACGTGAATTGTGAAAGGACCAGCGAATTACATAAAATTGTTTTTTCTATAGCACATGTTAAAGTGTGCTTTTATCAACTCAAAACAAAAGGTCAAGTTTTACTTTAACAGCAAGGGTAGATAAAGTAGCACTTTAATATCAAGGATAGATAAAGTAATTTAATTTTCTAACTTTTGTTTAAATTAAATATGACAGCTTCGTATTATCGTAGCAACCCAATCTAACTACTGACATTTTGAAATGCGATTGACTGTGATTATTTTCTTTTGAAATTGTTAAAGTTCTTGCTATAGAAAAAAATATTGTATTATACACGACGATAAAGTTATTTCTATCCACTCTTGATTTATTAACGTCTCGACTTCGTCTCGACGTTAAACGATTCACTCGTGGATAAAATTTAACTTTATCGTCTTGTATAATAAATTACTATTTAGCAGTTTTAGATAAGTAAGGTTTATGTGGATATAGGATTCGTAATGCAGCATAAGATCGCTGGACGTTATTTGCAACTTGCTCCCTATACCTAAAGCTCTTGTCCATTACCAAACCCAAGTTTTTTCCTTGATCGACAACAGGTAATCTCGAACCATTAATAACTAAATTAATCGCGTCTTTAACCTTAGAACAAACATTTTTGCTACCAAATAAAAGTACCAAAGATTTGTTTGGGTTCAGTAAGAGAGAATGTTTTGATGAAATGTCGTGTACTTTTATAAGATCATTATTTATGTTACTAAGAGCAAAATACAAATACAAAATACAAAATTGTTATCCTTAATTTTAATTATTATTTTTTAAACAAACAGGAGAAGATGTGTATTGGCAAAAACCTTTCGTGCAAAATATCCAAAAATATGTTACTATGTAGTTCCGATCGTCCTTTTGGGAGGATGCTGTATATTGGAGTAGTTCTCTTGAATTGCAATTGGTCTAACCAATCTTGCATGACAATATGGTGGTTTGCATAGTAATTTTACGTTGCGTTTCTGCTAGCCCATTCTCTGAATTAATTAGTTCGTCAATTTTCATGTAAGTAAAAATACTACACTTAATAGAACGTTTTTAGTATTTTCAAAATAAAACTATGTAACCAACTAAATTTTCTTTCACGTTTTGTTTTTAGAAAGTGCATATAATTAATAAATATCTCTTCACTTTTCTTGCAATGATAAACGTGGACCATGAATTGATTAAACATAATTCGCTCAATGCAATGAACGACAAGTTAAAGAATCCACTGACGCAAGTGAATGAAAATGAAGTTATTGCAAATTTACATGTGGGGCAAGAAATCGTTCAAGGCACTATCGACAATACAGGTTATCACGTATTGAAAATTAAACAGGAGGAAATTAATATAAAAGATGAATTGCATGGTACATGTGCAGAAAGTGGAAACCTCTTAGAAGAACAGTTACCTGGCAAGGTCTGTGAATATAAGACAGAAGACGAAACTAATTTCTTGGAAGCAGTGAAGGCTCATGCAGAACCATTTTCGAAATGTGAATATAAATCAGCAGAAAAATGTAAATTACGTAACCATTTCAAGACACGTACCGATGAAAAACAATATTTTTGTTTTGTTTGCGAGTATAAAGCAACACGAAAAGGTAATTTAGTAAACCATATGAGGAGGCATACAGGAGAAAAACCTTATTCTTGTTCTATTTGCGAGTATAAAACAACAGAAAAATATAATCTAGTTAGGCATATAAAGACGCATACAGGAGAAAAACCGTATTCTTGTTCTATTTGTGATTATAAGGCATTAGAAAAGGGTCAGTTAGTTAGACATGTTAGGATGCACACAGGAGCAATGCTCTATTCTTGTTCTGTTTGTGAGTTTAAAGCATCACAGAAAAGTGATTTAGTGAAACATGAGAACCTGCATACGGGGAAAAAACCTTATTCATGTGGTAGTTGCATGTATAAAGCAACACGAAAAAGTAATTTAGTTAACCATATGAAGAGGCATACAGGAGAAAAACCTTATTCTTGTTCTATTTGTGAGTATAAAGCAACAGAAAAATATAATCTAGTTAGGCATATAAAGACGCATACAGGAGAAAAACCGTATTCTTGTTCTATTTGTGATTATAAGGCATTAGAAAAGTGTCAGTTAGTTAGACATGTTAGGTCACACACAGGTGAAAAACCTTATTCATGTTGTATGTGTGAATATAAAGCATCGCAGAAAAGTGATTTAGTGAAGCATAGGCAGGCGCATACAGGTGAAAAACCGTATTGTTGTTCTGTTTGTAAGTATAGGTCAACACGAAAAGGTAATTTAGTTAATCATATGAAGACACATACAGGAGAAAAACCTTATACTTGTTCCATTTGTGAATATAAAGCAACACAAAAGCGTGATTTAGTAATCCACGTAAATACCCATACAGGAGAAAAACCTTATTCATGTTTTAATTGTGAGTATAAGGCAGGCACAAAAAGTGCTTTACTAACACATATGAGAACACATACTTAAGATGTACCTTATTAATGTTGTATTTGCTCTTATAAAACAGCCTGTAAAGGTAATTTAGTTAGAAGTGAAGATTCATACAGAGGGAAAACCTTAATCATGTAGTATTTGCTATAAGGCAGCAGAAAAACGTTAGACATTCTGAAAAATATCCTTATTCTTCTAGTAGCTTAGAAAATTGGAAAAGAATGATAATTTATAAGTGCAAATAGGCACTCCTTTGGGAAAGCATCCATATTTGTGTTCAATGTTCAAAGCTTGTCTTGATTTTTGCAGTGGAAACGGCACCAAAATATAATTTGTTCAAGAATGTGGATCGGAAAATATCTTAAGTAACGACCTACGTATAAGCATAAAACAGCGGATATACAAATAAAATTTTATATAGAAATAGAGTTGCCTGTAGGTTGAAATTATTTTAACAGTGTATGTATGGAATATTCAGGTTGTGCATCTGTTTAAATAAAATCCAAATTTATAATAATAATAATTATTGAATAACTTCATGGTATATTCTTTTAAAAAGTTTGAAAAGTGATGCAACAAGCGCAGATTAGAATGCAGGTAACAATATATATTTTTCAACAAAAAAATCCATAAAATACAAATTACATTCTGTATAATTTCAAATTAAACTATTAAAAAAATTCTACGGTATAATTAACATGAGTAGTTATGTACTAATAAATCGAAAATTATACAGGTTACACAAGTAAATGTTTAGAAGAACTTTAAATAGTATAGAGAGAAAACAGCTACATTTACGTTCCACATGCCGAATGATATTCAAAACCTACTCGTTTAGTTAAAGACATTATCAATTTGCATATCCTCTAATTTTGATTCAGAATGAGATTGTTTGTGCCTCTACAATTTTCTAAGTCTGCCCGCAGTTTAGGTTTTTTAAGGTCTGTGGGACATTTTGAATCGCACACGCTTCCCTCCGCTACATTTGGCTTAGCGCGATAATGCGTTAGAGTAGTTTTTCTTTGTCCGGCGATTGTTCCTTTCTAGTGTGTGTACTCATGGCCTACAGTTAAGTGTCCCTAACAATTGTCCAAGTTCCAGGGGCTTTTGGTCCTCTTTTTATTGGAATTTGGCCGCGCCGATAGGGCGGAATATTGTGACTTGGAAATTTGCTGAGAAGCTCGTTTCTCACGTCAACTGTTTTGCAGATGCCCATGTTTTGGGGTAAGTGGCTTGCATTTTTGTCGTCCGCCGTTTAAGATGTCTGTGATCTTATTCTTGGGCATTTTCTTTAGCTGTAGTCACGACTCCGAGTTGGAATTCTTTTAAATTTGAATTCCAATTCTTGGCTGATTGTTCATGCCAGAAATTTTGAGCTGATCCACCTGGCGATAACCTGTTGTGCCAGCTTTGAGTGAGCTACTTCGACGAAAGGAATAGAACGCATATGTAACATGTTTATTTAGTTTAAAACCATAGGAACCTCCGTTACCTTCTTTTAAACTGTCGGAAGTGTCTAGCGTAACTTACTTGTGTATGTTTAAAGTGTTGTATATATAAGTATATTTACTTGCCAGTAGATTAATGTACCGTGAAACAGTATTTATTACAATAATCATTAATCCACCTTATCTGAAGCTTGCTGAGAAATTAGTCACCTATAACTTGTATGTAACAAATGTGATTAATTATACGGTGATACTTGCAATGTGGTCTTGTTCTTTTGTTACTGCTACCTGAATTAAGGTTAAGCTTTTCTTTCAGGATGTTTTATGCTACTGTGTGTTTACGAATTTCCCCTGTATACCTGGATACACTTGTCGTTAATTGATAAATTTCTTGGCGCCCTAATGAGCTTCTGAAAATTAATTGTACAGTATTTAAAGAACTGCACACACCATCTTCACTGAGCTAGTTTCGGCCGGCAATTGTATTCAAGTAGCCATTGAAGTTATATTTTGAGAGTTTTAGCCAACAAATAGCTTGGTTATGATAACACGGTTTCCCAGTATTTTAGTCTGTCAATCCTTAATAATCTTTTCCAATTTGTTTGACTTCAATCTGCTTTGAAACAATAATCCATATAGTATTTGGATGGTCTCGTCCTGGCGTTTTGACATCGTTTACACTTTTTATGACAATAGTTTTTTCAAAATTAAGTGATTAAGTGATTTAAATGCTGAGACGTAAGATGCCTAAAAAAGGTTCATAATTGTTTTGAAATGCATTAACTAATTACGAAACCTGGAATGAATTATTACGAAGAAAATGTTGGCTACTTTATCGCACAGGATCCCTTTTATTAATGTTGGAGTCAAGTTCTGTAGTTCAAAATAGCATTTTACTAACACCATTTTCAGCGTTTCTCATCATGCCTTTCCATCTAACATTATAAAACTATCAAGATACTTATTTCAGGAGTAAATAGTATGATGTCTGGATTTGACAAATGGAATATAATTTGTAATTTTGCCATCAGGTACTGATGTTAAATGTCACACTACAGCTACACCGTTGAATTAATTTCAAACCATAGCCGACTCTGTTGCTATAAAAAATCAAGACTATAGCTGTATTGTGTCTTTAAAACATATGAGAAATCGAATTGATTAGCATAGGACTGGATACTCGTACATCATGCTCACATATGTTCGTACTTGTGAGTATTTAGTCGGTTTGCAATGGCTGTAGATAAATTGGTGCAAGTTAATGGAAAAGCAGGCCCGTCTTTGCTCATATTCATTCCGACAAGCTCTCACACGACTTGCTAATATTCTTTTCCCTACTTCTAAAATATTGCCAATGATGATACAGTCATGATCAACTGTGATGGATACTTTGTATGTAATTTTACACAGCGTGTTTGTGGTGTATCTGAGACCGGCTTTACCATAAAATTATTATATCTGCAACCAAGGCGCCTGATAAATCATAGATTTTATGCTGTGGCTTATTTTATTGCTAAGTTGTAAAAATTAATGTAAGGATAAACTTCCTTTTGATTGTAAATGATTATGTAATATTCTATATTGATAATAAAATCATAACCCAAATTACAAGTAATTTGTTATTTTTTCTTTTTACTAGTTTAACAAAAGTTCAGGAAGTACGTTTGTACGGCCTAGGCAGGTAGCACATAACGAAGCCCCTGATGACGTCCGGTAGGTATTTTAAAACGGACTGTTACACAACTTGTTAAGTTTAAATCTAGAAAGCGTCTATATTTACTAATATTATTTATTACCGTAAAAATTAAACAAACAATTATTAATAGAATGGGTATAGACAAGAACCATTTTGATTATTACTAATTATCCCAAATTTGCTTTCAGAATGGTTCTTGTTCTAGTCGAGTAGACAAACAAATTTTATTCGATGTACGGCAGGTATTCGCATTTATAACCTTGTTTGATGTACTAACTAGGCCATAAACGCTTAGCTAACGGCCTAATGTAAATAACTATTATAGTTTCCAATTTTGCAGTTATGTAGGTGGGAAAAAATATTATTATTCAACACCTACTGATAATAAGTATATTACTATGGTCATGTCACATAAAGAAAGTCCATCATTCATTACTGGTGGGAGAAATATAGACAAGTCACGGAGAAGTAACATTCTACCATAATAATTTCTTTAAAACTTGGGTCCCTAAATTTGTAACTCGTAGATATGAAACTACCATCTTCGGAGATTTAAGGGCAAATTTATTTTTACGGCCAGATTATTTAGAAAGCGTTTGAAAATAATTTACGCATAACTTTAATAGTACATTTCGTATACAATTTTCTGTTTGCAACGTAAATAGTTTTTTTTTAAAGTAATTTATAAGAAAATAGTATTGTAAAAGTTGATTTTACCCTAGGAAAAATAGGTGTACCTACCCGATTTTTCTGGCAACTACCGTACCTATATTATAAATATGAGATTAGAAGACGTGATGCCTCTCCACCTTTCCTGACCTTTCTTCCAGTCTCCACCCCTCCTTTCTCTCACCCATCACGAGTTTCCAGTTCTTGGCTGTAGAGGGGCGATAGGTCCCTATAGCAGCCCGCCCCTAGTTGGGGAATTGAAATAACCTTTACCTTTGTCCTTTAGACGTGTTGCCAAGTGGAATTGTTGGGCTGGAAAGGGTTATTGTAATACCAAAAGCCTTCTGCTCAGTTGAAGCAGTGCTTATGTAGTGGAAATGGCTTGCGTATGAAAATCCTATTGTGGGACTCACTCTACATTATAATAGTTCTTTTGAATAACATTTGATCTAATCTTGTTTGTCAAAATGGTAATTTGTGTATATATTGGTAATTTTGTATGTTGCTAGGCCAATCCCTGTATTAGTTGTTTTTTCCAATTTCATATTGCAAGTAAATATATTAGCAGTCATAGGAAATTTAAAACTTCTTTACGTAAATATCACATTGCCCTTTTTTTTCAGATATTCCATAGAATAAATCCGAACTGTGGACATTAAGCTGGAATTACTAGATAAAAATATGTGTAGTACAATGGCCAGCAGGTCACATGAATCACCGATGAAAGTTGAAGAAAATATAGTAGTCGCAAATGTGAATGTACATCGGAAGATCATTGATAGCACTATCGACAACACAGCTTATCACGGATTGGATATTAAGCAAGAGGAAGTAGATATAAAAGATGAATTTCTTGTTTTGTATGCAGCAAGTGAAGACCCTGTAACAGAACAGTTTGCATCCACGGTTTGTAAATATGAAGCAGAAGATGAGAACAATTTCTTGAAACGTATGTGTCATACAAAAAAGTGTCTGTCGTGTTCCATTTGTGAATATAAAACAGCTCATAAAAGTCATTTAGTTCAAGATATGAAAACACATTCAGCAGAAAGACCTTACTCGTGTTCTATTTGTGAACACAAAGCAACACGGAAAGATAAGTTAGTTCAGCATATGAGGACCCATACAGAAGAAAAGCCTTATTCTTGTTCGTTTTGTGATTATAAAGCAGCACAGAAACACCTTTTAGTTATGCATATTAAAATACATACAGGAGAAAAACCTTTTTCATGTTTAATTTGCACGTTTACAACAGCAAAGAAATCTGGCTTAATCAATCACATGTGGACACATACAACAGAAAAGCGTTATTCGTGTTCTATTTGTGAGCACAAAACAACAAGGAAAGATCAGTTAGTTCAACATATGAGGTCCCATACAGGGGAAAAACCATATGCTTGTTCTGTTTGTGAATATAGAGCAGCACGGAAAAGCCTCGTAGTTAGGCATATGAAGACCCATACAGGAGAAAAACCTTATTCCTGTTCTATTTGTGCATATAGAGTAGCAGAGAAAGGTTTGTTAGCTATACATATGAAGACACACTCAGGCGAGAAACCTTATTCCTGCTTTGTTTGTGGGTTCAAAACAGCGAGGAAAGCTAGGTTAGTTAACCACGTAATGACACATACAGGGGAAAAACCTTAATGTTGTGCTGATTGTGAGTTCAAATCAGCAAGGAAAGATAAGTTAGTTTTACACATGACGAGACATAGAGCAGAAAAAGCTTATTCCTGTTTTGTTTGTGAATATAAAGCAGCACGGAAAGGCTACTTAGTTAAACATATGAAAACACATAAGGAAGAAAAATCTTATTCTTGTTCAATTTGTCAGTTTAAAGCAGCAAGTAAATATAAGTTAGTTAACCATATGAGAACACATTTAGGTGAAAAATCATAGGCACGCTCTATTTGTGAGTATAGGGCAACAGAAAAAAATACATTAGTTACGCATACGCGGAAAGATGCAAGCAAAATGTGAAATTAAAATAAGTCAAAATAAAACAATAGCGTTTGAAAGATATGCGTTATATAATCCTATTAATTACAGAAACATTGAGTAGCAGTGCAAAAATTATATATTATAAAGGTTATACATTAAGTGAAAGCATTAATATCACATCTTGCTTATACAGTACCTTCAGAAATGATTGAACATTTTTGAACGGCCATCGTTATGTTGGTGGCATTGTAAGTCTCTGTCAAATTCGAGGTTAGCAGGTTAGGTTTTGCATCCGTCTGTGTCAAAACTGACTCAAAACCTATCCTGCTAACCTCGAATTTGAGATAAACTTACAGTGCCACCAACATACCGGGTGGCCAAGATAAAAGAGGTCCTGTGTCCTGTACCATACTGAAAGGGATATTGAGCGCTCGTGCGGGGTCACGTTGATGTCCAGCGGCCATTTTGTGTTGACTGTGTATTGCTTAGTGTTGCATTGTCACTTGTTAATAACGGTTGTGAATACAGTTCTGCAGATTTTAAATAAAAATATAATATTAATTTACTCTTCTGTATTCACACGGGACCTCTTTTATCTTGGCCACTCGTTATTATTCATACGTTGTATGACCATACCATTCACAAATCTTCGATCATTTCTGAAGGCACTTTACAATAATGTGGCTGATAAATTTTTAATTGTCTGATGTGTATCCATTTATTTCAAACAAGTTCTATTGCTGTCCTGTAAAAATTAATTTATTTGATGGTAAATGATTATGTAATATTTGATATCGACAATAAAATCTTATACTTTATTGTACATTTGTAGTACCTATTATAACAAATGTATATTTACAAGTTGTTTGTTATTTTATAGTTCTACATATTGGGCAAGTATAGGAGGTTCAAGCGGGCATTATAGTTGCTGTCTTAAAGTCGCGGAAATTCTACAAAATATAATAAATAATAATAGAATTCGATAACATTACCTTTGACACATTATAAGTTGAACTTATATGATTGAGAGCTTTCAAATTGTATTTTAGAGCATAGTCTATTTTCGTAATACAATTATCACAATGAGATTTGGACAAATGTTTTTGTTGATTACGTAGAGATCAGAAATAATTACAATAATTAAGATTCCCAGTAGGCCTATTTAAGATTTTTGTGACCCAGAGTTGGTTCAGCATTGAATCACGGCAAGCTGAAATTCTAACCATTTTAAGAGAACCAATAATCGTATGGCCATGCCTAAAATTTTGTAAAATTCTAAAATTTAATTTGTTTAATAATGTTTCCTGTATTACGTATTTTAATTAATGTAAGTCTTCTTTACTTATTCTTTGACGAAACTGTGACCTCACTGAATAATTCTAATGAATTTTTCTCTAGAAAAGTTCAAAATTGCTTGCAGTGGTCTCACTGAGACGTCCCGTTTCAATTTTATTTTAAAACAGCGTTAATGCATATAACACCGATTTTCGGTCGCTATATTATGCAGGAATTATTTAGTAGGGAGTGCGGAAATGCGTTTCTAATAATTTACTGTAACTTGAAATCCACTCCATAAGCGAATTAGAAGTTTCCGTGTCGATATGGCTATTTGTAAGTAATTATTCAGAAAGATATAAGCTCAACGATGGCCTACTAGCCTTATTTCGGCAGTCAGCTATTATAAAACATGCATACTGCGTGTAATATGTGCTGTAAAAACGGATAAAATAAAATAAAATGCAACGAATTGTCTGCGATAGTCATAACAGCTATTGCTAACCGCTATATGAATTATAATGAAGGAATTAATTAGTAGGGAGTGCGGAAATGTGGTCCTAATATTTTACTGTAGCTTGAAATCCACTCGAGAAGCACATTAGAAGTTGTCGTGTAGATATGGCTATTTCTAAGTAGTTATACTGAAAAATATCAGCTCAACGACGATCTAAACCTTATTTCGGCAGTCAGCTATTATAGAACATTCATACTGTGTCTAATGAGTGGTATAAGTTCGGATTAAATTGAATAAAATGCAACGAATTGTCTGCGATAGTCATAACAGCTATTACTAACTGCTATATTAATTAAAATGTAGGAATTATTTAGTAGGGAGTGTGGAAATGTGGTCCTAATAATTTACTGTAGCTTGAAATGTACTCTAAAAGCATATTAGTAGCTTTCGTGTCGATATGTAATTTTGAAGTAATTATTCTAAAAAATATAAGCTACCCTAGTGTAATTTCGGCATCCAGCTAATGAAAGACATTTATATTGTGCCGAATGGGTGCTATAAGTACGGACAAAATAGAATAAAATGCAACGAATGGTCCGCGATAATCATAACAGTTCTTACTAAACGCTATATTAATTAAAATGTGCGAATTATTTAGTAGGGAGTAGGGTTTCCAAGTCCCGGGACCAAAAGTGTTTTCGGGACTTACGAGCTAAATTTCAAGTCCCGGGACTAGTCCCGAAAATTCCGAAAATGGTCCCGAAAGGGAAATAGTGTTCAGGTGAAATTTCCGTATGCAATATCCAAAGAAAAACTAGTGTTTTAAGTTAAATAAAGTATTTCTGTGCTGCTAATTTGCATTGGTGCTCGTCTACAACTGTATTGCTTTCTTCTGGTACTAAAAATGTCGCTGTTCATCTTTTGCTTTTGTTTGAACTGCAAAGTGTTTGTCCTTTCGTCAAGCTGCCTCTGATTATGATAATTTTGTAGGAACCAACTTTACATTTCGACAATTGTTTTATCTTCAATATACATATAAAATTGTCGCCATATTGACTTCAAATCTTTTTTTTTTTTAGTGTAGAAGGAAGGTAGGTTGCGAATCGGAATTCATTCTAATCGTAACGCTTTAGCAGACAAATAACGAACACACTTAAAACTCAAAAATATAAATTATTCAGCTTCTTCGCACCTATCTAAATCCAACAAAAAAACAGACAAATCGAAGAATATATGCAAATGTGGCTGAAACAACACACAGGTTTAATTCTAACCTACCGAAAATAATACCTCTCCTGCCTACGCAAAACGCAAATAATGCAAAATGTGCAAGAGGCATGAGTAGTACGCCGGGCGCCGGTGAATACCCGTCCTAATTCTTTGATATCGAGTATACGCACGCATGTTGACATGGTCCCGGGACTTCGCCTGTTCTGGCTGTGGTCCCGGGACGCATTTTTGTATCGAGCGACCAGTAAACCGCATTTGGTATGCCCGACCTCGGCACATATCGAGCGCACGGTAGTCCGAAAATCACTCGGACTACCGTACGCTCGATTAGGTTGGAATCTTGGTCTATACACCGCTTTACGAATGGCGACGTATATGGCTCGAAATAGGATTTATAAGTGAATAAAACAATAGTAAATCACGAACATTACCTATAGCTGGGAAAAAACTTTACTTTTTTATAAATATTTATATTACAAAATAAATTTATAAATGTAAATATAAAAAGTAAGTAGCGGATACAAAATCGGAAATATACAGAGTGTAATTATTGTAATTAAGATAAGATTTATTTCACAAATTTATTCTCACCGAGTCCAACATTGTTATTTACATAAATAGTAAGAGAATGGAGAGTTTTAGACTTCTTTACTCTAAGGCTTCCCACTTTTCTTCCTGCCTGGATTGATCTTCTACCTGTTATTTTCACCTTTCGTCGAGACACAGAAGTCGGCTGACCTGCATTTTTTTCCTTTTCTTGTAATTTTCTTTGCACCTACTGTCAAAGATCGCGGCAAGTGACAAATTTGAAAGCTCTGTGTAAGCCACTCATAAGAGTTGAACTACTATTTATATTTTTCTGATAATTTTTCATACATTTTTCAATGGCTGGTCTAAATCCTATTGGATCAGCTTCCAAATTTTTTATGACATCTTCATTAAATTTTGAAATAAATTCGCACCAATTTTTTTTAACATCATTACTACTGTTTTCAGGAGAGTCTATACATTGCTCGCTATTTGTGGACACAATACTTTTACTGTCGCCGATATTTGTGGATTCCTGAATGAGCCTGGGTAAATCATTTGCACTAAATTCGGTACAGTCGACGAGTTTAAGAGGTAACAACATGTTTTCCGAAGATTCTTTCCCAGTAGCGATAATGTATAAAATTTTCCTACTTTCGAGTGACAATGTATTGCAAGCGTTGGTTATATTAAATTCTTTTATTATTGCAGATTGATGCTTGCATATTTTTCCAGTGACACCTACAGGGCAAGAACATATATTGCAATTCATATCAATAAATTTTTTTATTCCTTCTTGAGAACTGCTCAAAACATGGTACTGCATTTCTCCCAACTCTGTGATTTGATTTGGCAACACATCTGTATCATTGGGAGATAGCCGATTTATTGTTGACTTGTTTATCTTGTTCATTAACAAATCAAGCAATCTTTGTTTATAGTAACTATCGAAACTGCTAACAATAAAATCACATAACTGTGTTAGGTTATATGCTTTAGTTCGCTCGTGGGAGATATCTTTGAAAAGGCGAAACATTACTTCGACATAGTTGTTTGTATCAGCTCCACGTATCATCAATGATTGACGATAATACAAACACCACACATGAATTTGCTCAATTTTGCTGTCAACGTATTTTTTATATTGTGGATATTTATAACATTCGTAAAATATCGCCAAGTTTTTCTCCATGCTTTCTTTTGTCTTTGACATACGAATGTTTCTAAATAGTTTATACAATAATTGTATATCTTCTTTTTTAATTTCATTTTTCGCGAGTTGTAACCATCTCCATATAGCTTTAAATACATAAAAACTGCAAAGTAGTAAACTGGATCTAGGCCAATATTTTTGTAATACATGTCGTTCTGCCAAATCATCATCTGTCATTATGACCGAAGGCGAAATTTTAAAAGGCATTATTTCTATCAAGTCGTTTAAAGCACAATCAAAAATAGAACTTTCTGTCTGTTTGTAATTATGCAACCTAATGGTATACCCCCTGCTGGAGATTGGGTTGCAAAAAAATACAGCTTATGGTTTTGCACGTCGCAGTTACTCGTAGCATCCACGAATAATATTTCTGATGACTGAACTACGTGCTTTGCAGTACGCTGCATTATTGGGGTGCATAATGAAACAGCATAGTCTTCTTCGTTATGTGTTAATGGAACGTTTTAGGTTCTCTTCTAGCTGAAAAAACATATTTTCACCTGATCTATCTCCATATTCGCATTTGAAATGAGATTTCCACAGATTGGAAAAATCTCCTTTAGATGGAAAATCATATTTTTCCCCTAGTTCTTCCATTTTGCTAAAGCATGGCCACTCTTTAAGCATATTGTCAATATACTTCGGTTTTGTTCGGGAATGGAATAATTGTTTTTTAATAACAACTAGTAACTCTGCTGGGCAATTGGTATTTCTTGAAGAATGTTTCCTTTTTCTGACTCCTTTCAATTTATTTACTTTAGTTTTACACTGGCAATGATAGACTCGTTTAAACACATGCTGTCTGGCTTTTTCGGCTGGAGTATTTATGGTCTGAGTGATATACCATGTATTTTTTGACATTAAATCCAGATCATGAATCCATCGCTAAAAAAGAAATATTACTTCAGAAGTATGCCATATATGCCTCTGATTTCATAAAGCTATCATTCTAACTTTACATCTCCCAACCATCGAATAGGTCATATTGTAAACTATTAATACAAAATAAAGATCAATCGCTAAATTAGACTTTAAACATTAGTGTCATGACATTTGAAAAATTAACGCTTATCTCCAGGTAGTATCAGGTATTTTATTAAGTAAAAAACAATGCCGAAAGAATCATAGTATTTCGCATTCAAAATATGCACTCATTTTTCAAAAACATATTTAACAAAACAAAATTTGCACGTGCCTTGCTTTTTGGGGACACCATGTATACCTTAAAATATAAGCACGTTGAAAGCAAATAACACCAAACAACTTTTGTTAAAAAAAAAATCCTAATTTCAAAAATAAAAAAGAGTTATCTAGAGCACCCTGTACTAATTAAAAAAAATCACAGATCTCGTTTCTTAATTATAGTGTGTCAGTGGTCCACTGGATAGAATTAAAGTTATAAGGCGGCTAGCTACATATAAACAGCTGAATCTGGCAACTCTTATGGTTTTCTTGCCATGATAAGGTTCAATCCAAATAGCAAAGTCCTCCCATATAAACAATGATCACAGCGTAATTGGCGTACGACTCAGCTTCCTATTGGACGAATGTTGACCTATTTTGGTGGGCTGTCTGCGAACGCACGTCTATGATTAACGCGTGCACGTTTACATAAGTGGACTTTGCTATTTGGATCTACATGGTAACATGGGTAATGATGTAAACAAGCTAGTAATAGCTAAGTTTACTTGTTTAAAACGAACTAGTAAAACACAAGATTACTATTGAGTATTAGATAAAAGTAAGGCTGCCAACCGTCCCGCAATAGCAGTACTGGTCCCACATTCAAATAATGCATTGAAATCGTCCCGCAAAATGCCAAATGCGTCCCGCTAGTCCCGCATTCCTTAGTATATTCTTATATTTGTAATATATTTCTGCAAAAATTGTGATGTCTTATTTCGCGTTTGACAAAAAATGCATTCGTATGATTGAATCTGCCCATCGAATGGCGGCTGTTGTTCATGCAATTCTCTCTCGTACGTGTGTCGCATTTAAGATGAAGACACCCCTGTATTTAATTTATTTTTGAAAGTAGATATTTGAATTTCGGTACAGAGGTAGAACTTCATGAGCTGAATTTCTTAGGGCACACAATTCACCTGTTAGGTGTAAACCCAGCCTAATGTAACTTCGCAAAAATGGCGAAATCTAAGATATTTTGCCATGCGTTAGGTATCGAAAAAAGGTACTAGAAAAAGTTTCCCAGAATCCAATTTTAACCTCGTATAATGAGTTTTCAATACAAAATTCGCATTTTAATTTTTAGTAATTTTGTATCACTAAATATTCTATTTTTTTTAAATAAGAGGTTGAAGTGGAATTTTGTTTTAAACTGACGTTTTGTACAAATTCCTATTCAAAACACTGAAAAATTCGTACTTTGTAGCTCAGTCGTCGTACAATATAAAAAGTTACATTTCAGCTTTACTCTAGCGTGTTTATATAAAAAGAAGCTCCGGTGAAACAAATCAGTCCCATTACATCATGTCCCGCATTGATACCCTCAATAGTTGGCAGCCTTAGATAAAAGTAATTAACTCTAGCGCAAAGCAGACGACAGTTACACTTAATTTAAAAAAATTATAAGCTAGCTTGGAGGCTTCATAATCAATATCAAAATAACAGGGGCTGAATGAAAATCTTCGTTTCATCGACTTATTAAATGATAATGATATTCAACAATGCTATTATGATATATATAATAATATTCAATATTTAATAAATTTTTTTAAATGTTACTTAATATAAATAACACAAATCAGTTGTACTTGTAATTATCATGTAGCCGTTTTGAAACTAGACGAGACACTAGATTTTAAAATATTAGATAATTCCGTGTGCTTGGGTTGCTGTTACTAGCATCGTAGTTAAAAATTTAGTCCCACTTTGAAACGGCATATAGTAATGAAAGCATTAAATAATTGTAGGTTATGTAGATAAAAACGTATTTTGCTCTATTCACTCACCTCAACTTCATCCTTAGTGTTAAAATTTGTTCGGATTTCGCTGGAATTGACAATGTGGTATGTATAATTGTCTGGTCACTCCATAATTTATTAATAAATTTAAAAAATTAAGCTAATAACAAAACGTGTTGTATACGCATAAGAAAAGGCAAAATGCATGCAACCGCAGGATTAGTATCAAGCGTACGATAGCCCGAAAATCGATCGGGATATCGGACGCTCGTTTTGAGAGAGACATCGGTAACTACGACGTTAACCGAATGCGGTATACTGGCCGCTCGATACAAAAATGCTCCTGGGACTCGGTTTTTGTGGTAGAATCCCGGGATTGTCCCGGGACTGGAAACCCTAGTAGGGAGTGCGGAAATGTGGTCCTAATAATTTAGTGTAACTTGAAATTCACTGCAGAAGCATACTAGAAGCTTTTCCGCGGTGGCGTCTCCTGACTAAATAGTTCGGGTGTGCTCAAAAAATAAAAACTTGATATCATTTATATACAAATTCTAATCGTCTATCCTTTTCCAAAAATTTATTTATGACTGCGTCGTAGAAGTTTTCTTTATTGCTTTGCAGATCCATAAGAACACTTCTTTCAATTGACATTAAGGCTAGCCCGGATAGCCTTTCTTCTTGCTGGGTTGAGCGATTGTACGTCTTTATCCTCTTCAAAGCAGAAAATGATCTTTCTACAGATGCCGTAGTAGATGGTATTGTCAAAATTAAAACTGCTAGTTTATAAACATCTTTAAGCACCATATTAAGCGTATTATTGTACATAAAATGAACAATCTCATGTACAGGCTTATTTTCAAACTCAGCAGATGAATAGATCACTATAAGTTCATTTTTAAGCCGTATAAAGTCAAACATGTTTTTGTAGAAAGTTTTCAGTCTATCGAATTCACAGTCAGGAAACTTTGTTTTAAACGTGGAGAATTTTTCACTGTGTAAGAGATTAAAATAACTAAGTGTTTCAATTGACGAAAATCGCGTGTTAATTTGAGAACACACATTGTCTATAATTTCACAGAACAGTCGGCGAAATGTTAATTTTTTTGAGGCAACAGAGTCGTCAATCTTCATCTTTTTTGCTGGGCGCATATCTTCATAGTTTGTTGATTGTCTTGATAAAATTTGGCCATTTGTCCATTCGTAAAATTCCTCAAAAGAATTGTCATTTTCGCGAATCTCTTTAAAAGCATTTAATGTATCAGTCACCTTTTTACTGCAATATAGTATGTCGAATGTTTTCGTTTGCAGAATATCATACAAAACATCCGTATGGGAAAAGATTTTTGAGAACAACCGCATCAAAAATATATTTTCAAATTTTTCAAGGAAAGCTAAAAACACTTGAAATTTTACATTAGAATCATGGTCCCAGTCCCCAGAATTTTCCATACAATGCAAAAAGAATGCGTGCAGTTAATCTCTGTATTCATAAACAGTATGAACTAGCCGGGAAGTAAAATTCCATCTAGTTGAGGCAACATTTGGAAGTTTTTTATTTAAAAAATCCTTTAATAAGTGGGTTCGTTTTGTCGACTTATTAAAAAATGCTGCTAAGCCATTTAGTGTTTGAAAGAATATTCTACACTGTTGAACATTGTTTAAAGACTGCTGTAAAACCAGGTTCAAAACATGAGCATAGCAAAGTGTAAAAATTGCGTTTGGGTATTTTTCCAAAACCTTGGTTTTTAATCCAGTTAAATGACCCGCCATAACAGAGGCGCCATCATATGTCTGTCCGATGAGTTTTTGATGTATATTAAAAGAATCTAAAACGTTTTCAACATGTTTAAATAATCCTTCAGAAGTTCGGTCAGCGCTTACATAAGTAAAATTAATGAATCTTTCGTAAGTAGTGCCCTGGTGTACATATCTAAATACAGTTGAAAGTTGAGACTTATTTATTATGTCGGTGGTTTCATCCAACATAATAGCCACAAATTCAGCTTCACCCATTTGTTTTCTTATTTCGTCCATTATTACACTATTTACCGCTTTAATTAAATCATTTTGTATGGTTGCAGATGTACCGCGAAATATTGTTGATGTTTGCAAGTGATTATCTAACACAGGATCGAATTCTCGAGTAGATTCTAAATACTCTTGAAAATTTCCTTTATTTAAGGATGCTGCTGACTCATCATGTCCTCGAAAAGGCAATTCTTGCTTTTCCAGAAAACATGTTGCTTGAATTAACCGTTTTAAAATTTCCCGATTTTTTCTTACTTTTTCATTATGAACCCGAATTTCGTCTCGTTTTTGCTCGTCTAGTAGAACATCAATTCTTTGCTTTCCAAATAAAGTAAGCTTTAAAAAACAGTTCGCATGAGTCTGACTTCTTTCGTGTTTTTGGATAGCTGCTGATAAATGGTTTAAATCTGAGAAGCCTTCATTATTCCAAACATTTTTGGTAGATTCTATTTTGAATAATAAACATGGCCAACAAAATAATTCATTTTTATTTGAACAGCCTGCCAGCCAAATTGTTTTTTCATACTGCGTGATAGAAAAATGTCTCGTGTAGTCACTACAGTTTGCTTTTTTTACTGTGTGTTTCATAACAAGATCCGGCAATTGTGGGCAAGGGCGTTGGCCTATTAATTGCAACTTTTCTTCAAACGACCTCGCGAAAAAAGGTCTTTCAAACAGTTGCTCTATTACTGTTTTTTCTGCCATTAATGAAACACCACACCACACTATCAATCGAAAAACAAACTAGAAATAGGTAGTCACTTCGTAGAACACCAATCACCTTCAACGAATTTTGCTGTGAGCGGTTTCTTGTCAGCTCACTAAAGCACTTCAACCGGCGATTTGCGCGCGCGTATTAGGCGGATATTGCAAGCTGTCCAAGTGCATCGCCGGTAACTGCCGGTGTTCGAGAATCAGAATGCACACCCTACCTCATTCGCAATTTCCGGCGAGCAATAGTGGCAGTAGAACTACTTAGTATTTACTTCATTCCCACCAACTCGTTACTATTAGCTGATTTTTGATGGGATAGTTATAAATATGAAATCAAATATTCACGTTCCAGACGTATGTAACTACTAAAGGGCCAACAATTAAGTAATAGGTTTCAGCCTTATTTATTTCAAGGTGTGCGGCGCACACCTAGCTCATTAGAAGAAATCGCCGTGCCGATATGGTCACATGTAAGTAGTTATTCCGAAAAATCTAAGCTCCACGCCGATCTCTGACCGTTATATTGAAATCCAGTTATTATAAAACATTCGAATTGTGTCTAAAGGCTGCTAGAAGTACGGATAAATCAGAATAAAATGCAACGAATGGTCCGCTATTGTCATAACAGGTCGTACTAACCTATATATTAATTAAAATGCAGGAATTATTTAGTAGGGAGTGCTAAAATGTGTGCCTAATAATTTACTCTACTCGAAACGCACTAAAGAAGCAGATTGGAAGCTTCGTGTAGATATGGCCTTATGTAAGTAGTTATTCTTTAAAATATAAGCTCCACGCCGATCTCTGAGCTTTATTTCGGCAGCCAGTTATTATAAAACATTGATATTGTGTCTAATGGCTGTTAGAAGTACGGATAAAATAGAATAAAATGCAACGAATGGTCCGCGATAGTCATAACAGGTCTAAGTTGTCATAACATTTTATACTAAACGTTATATTAATTTGGATGTTTGAATTATTTAGTAAGGAGTGCGGAAATGTGGTTCTAATAATTTACTGTAACTTGAAATTCAGTCCAGAAGCACATTAAAAGCTTTTGTGTCGATACGGTCACATGTAAGTAGTTATTATGAAAAAATAAGTATCACCCTGATCTCTCAGTGTTATTTCGGCAGCCAGCTATTATAAAACATGCGTACTGTGGCTAATGGCTGCTACAAGTACGGATAAAGTAGAACAATAAGCAACGAATGGTCCGCGATAGTCATAACAGGTCTTACTAAGCGCTATATTAATTAAAAAAAATAATTAGTAGGGAGGGCTGAAATGTGTTCCAAATAATTTACACTACTCGAAACGCACTAAAAAAGCATATTGGAAGCTTCGTGTCGATATGGCGTTATGTAAGTAGTTCTTCTGGAAAATATAAGCTCCACGCCGATCTTTGAGCGTTATATTGACAGCCAGTTATTATAAAACATTCGAATTGTGTCTGATGGCTGCTAGAAGTACGGATAAAGCAGAATAAAATGCAACGAATGGTCCGCTATTGTCATAACAGGTCGTACTAAACTTTATATTAATTAAAATGCAGGAGTTATTTAGTAGGGAGTGCGGAAATGTGTGCCTAATAATTTACTCTACTCGAAACGCACTAAAGCAGAATATTGGAAGCTTCGTGTCGATATGGCCTTATGTAAGTAGTTGTTCTTTAAAATATAAGCTCCACGCCGATCTCTGAGCGTTATTTCGGCAGCCAGTTATTATACAACATTCATATTGTGTCTAATGTCTGCTAGAATTACGGATAAAATAGAGTAAAATCCAACGAAAGGTCGGCGATTGTCATAACAGGTCGTAGTAAACGTTATATTAATTAAAATTCAGCAATTATTTAGTAGGGAGTACGAAAATGTGTTTCTAATAATTTAGTGTAGCTTGAAAAGCACTAAAGAAGCATATTGGAAGCTTCGTGTCGATATGGCCTTATGTAAGTAGTTATTCTGTACAATATAAGCTCCACGCCGATCTCTAAACTTTATTTTTGCAGCCAGTTATTTAAAAACATTCCTATTGTGTCTAATGGTTGCTAGAAGTATGTATAAAATAGAAAAAAAATACAACGAATGGTCTGCGATAGTCATAACAGTTCGCTATTAAATTAAAATTAAGAAATTATTTAGTACGGACCGCTGAAATGTGTCCCTAATAATGTACTGCACTCGAAACGGACTAAAGAAGCATGCCTTATGTAAGTAGTTATTCTGGAAAATATAATCGTCACGCTAATTTCTGAGCGTTATTTCTGCAGCCAGCTATGATAAAACATCCATATTGTGTCTTATAGGTGCTAGAAGTAAGGATAAAATAGAATAAAATGCAACGAATGATCCGAGATAGTCATAACAGGTCTTACTAAACGCTGTATTAATTAAAATGCAAGAATTATTTAGTAGGGAGTGCTGAAATGTGTTCCTAAATAATGTACTGTACTCGATACGCACTAAAGAAGCAAATTGCAAGCTTCATGTCGATATGGCCTTATGTAAGTAGTTATTCTGTAAAATATAGGCTCCACTCCGATCTCTGAGCGTTATTTCGGCATCCAGTTATTATAAAATATTCATATTGTGTCTAATGTTTGCTAGAAGTACAGATAAAATCGAATAAAATGCAACGAAGGGTCCGCAATTGTCATATCAGGTCGTACTAAACGTTATATTAATTAAAATGCAAGAATTATTTAGTAGGGAGTGCTGAAATGTCTTCCTAATAATGTACTGTACTCGAAACGCACTAAAGAAGCATATTCAAGTTTCGTGTCGATATGGCCTTATGTAAGTAGTTATTCTGGAAAATATAATCGTCGCGGAAATTTCTGAGCGTTATTTCTGCAGCCAGCTATTATAAAACATCCATATTGTGTCTAATGGCTGCTAGAAGTACGGATAAAATAGAATAAAATGCAACTAATGGTCCGCGATAGTCATAAGAGGTTTTACTAAAAGCTGTAGTAATTAAAATGTAGAAAGAATTTAGCAGGGAGTGCGGAAATGTCCTAATAATTTAGTGTAACTTCAAATTCACTCCAGAAGCATACTAGAAGCTTTTATGTCGATATGGGCACTTGTAAATTGTTATTCTGAAAAATATAAGCTTCATGCCGATCTCTGAGTGTTATTTCGGCCGCCGGATATTATAAAACATGCGTACTGTGGCTAATGGCTGCTACAAGTACGGATAAAGTAGAACAATAAGCAACGAATGGTCCGCGATAGTCATAACAGGTCTTACTAAGCGCTATATTAATTAAAAAAATTATTTAGTAGGGAGGGCTGAAATGTGTTCCAAATAATTTACACTACTCGAAACGCACTAAAAAAGCATATTGGAAGCTTTGTGTCGATATGGCGTTATGTAAGTAGTTATTCTGAAAAATATAAGCTCCACGCCGATCTTTGAGCGTTATATTGACAGCCAGTTATTATAAAACATTCGAATTGTGTCTGATGGCTGCTAGAAGTACGGATAAAGCAGAATAAAATGCAACGAATGGTCCGCTATTGTCATAACAGGTCGTACTAAACTTTATATTAATTAAAATGCAGGAGTTATTTAGTAGGGAGTGCGGAAATGTGTGCCTAATAATTTACTCTACTCGAAACGCACTAAAGCAGAATATTGGAAGCTTCGTGTCGATATGGCCTTATGTAAGTAGTTGTTCTTTAAAATATAAGCTCCACGCCGATCTCTGAGCGTTATTTCGGCAGCCAGTTATTATACAACATTCATATTGTGTCTAATTTCTGCTAGAATTACGGATAAAATAGAGTAAAATCCAACGAAAGGTCGGCGATTGTCATAACAGGTCGTAATAAACGTTATATTAATTAAAATGCAAGAATTATTTAGTAGGGAGTGCTGAAATGTCTTCCTAATAATGTACTGTACTCGAAACGCACTAAAGAAGCATATTCAAGTTTCGTGTCGATATGGCCTTATGTAAGTAGTTATTCTGGAAAATATAATCGTCGCGGAAATTTCTGAGGGTTATTTCTGCAGCCAGCTATTATAAAACATCCATATTGTGTCTAATGGCTGCTAGAAGTACGGATAAAATAGAATAAAATGCAACTAATGGTCCGCGATAGTCATAAGGGGTTTTACTAAAAGCTGTAGTAATTAAAATGTAGAAATAATTTAGTAGGGAGTGCGGAAATGTTGTCCTAATAATTTAGTGTAACTTGAAATTCACTCCAGAAGCATACTAGAAGCTTTTATGTCGATATGGGCACTTGTAAGTTGTTATTCTGAAAAATATAAGCTTCATGCCGATCTCTGAGTGTTATTTCGGCCGCCGGATATTATAAAACATTCGTATTCGGGCTAATTGCTGCTAGAAGTATGGATATAATAAAATAAAATGAAACGAAGGGTCCACGATTGTCATAACAGTTCGTACTAAACGCTATACCTATTAATTAAAATGCTGCAATTATTTAGTAGGGAGTGCGGAAATGTGGTCCTAATAATTTACTGTAACTTGAAATTTACTCCAGAAGCACACTAGAAGCTTCTGTGTCGATATGGTCACATGTAAGTAGTTATTATGAAAAACATACGCTTCACGCCGATCTCTCTGGGTTTTTTCGGCAGCCAGCTATTATAAAACATTTGTATTGTGGCTAATGGCTGCTAGAAGTACGTATAAAATAGAACAAAATGCAACGAATGGTCAGCGATAGTCATAACGGGTCTAACTAAAGGCTATATTAATTAAATGCAGGAATTATTTAGTAGGGAGTGCTAAAATGTGTTCCTAATAGTTTACTGTACTCGAAACGCACTAAAGAAGCATATTGAAAGCTTCTTGTCGATATGGCCTTATGTAAGTGGTGATTCTGTAAAATATAGGCTTTACGCCGATCTCTGAGCGTTATCCAGATCTTGTAGTTGGTGCCTTGGAGGATAATCTGGAATCCCTTGGATGATGTACTTCAGTTGTTTGTTCGCTGGACGTTTCTATTGCCGACTGATTTGGATTTCTATTTTTCTGTTCTGGTTGCTCTGTCACTACAACTGTTGGTTGTGGTTGGTTTATGGTTGCTTCTGTGGGATGCAAATGTGTAGCGTTTCTTCTGTATGTACTTCCTTCGCCTGTTTGCACAATTACTGACCTAGGGTTGTCTGTTTTCTGGAGAACACTTCCGGATTGCCAGTTTCTGTTGGATGTTTGTATTCTTACTTTTTCTCCTTCCTGTAGTGGTTTACTGCGCCTTGTATCTTTGTCGGAATACTGTTTTTGTTTGATTCTGAGTTTAGTAAGTTCTTGTTCTACATTTTCCACTAAGGTAGGTTGCAGCTGTGTTTTTGATATTGGCAATTTAGTTCTTGTAGTTCGACTCATAAGTCTTTGGTTTGGTGACCCTAAAATTTCATTTCTTGGAGTATTCCTGAAGTTTAGTAAGGCCATTTCCACATCGGATTTGTCCATTGAACATTTTCTCAGTATATTCTTCGCGATCTGAACATTTCTTTCTGCGAGGCCATTTTCTCTTGGGTAATATGGACTTGATGTCTGATGATTAAAGTCCCAAGTAGTAGTGAAATCTCGGAATTGTTTTGAGCTGTACTGCGGGTCATTACCTGATTCTAATGTTTCTGGTATGCCGTGTGTTGCAAACCATGTTTTCAGATGCTTTATCACTTCTGTAGTTGCTTAAAATCCATGAAACCGGAGTAGCTATCAGCGATTACTATGTATTCGTTACCTTGGTATGAGAACAAATCTGATGCCACTATTTGCCACGAGAGTGATGGCACACTGGTTTTATTGCAATTGGTTCTTTAACATTGCTTGTTTGTGTATGTTCGCATATACCGGATTTCTTAATGAAGTTTGCTATGTCTTTCGTTTGTCCCCTCCAATATAGTACCTGACGGGCTCGTTTTAAGCTGCTTTGGATTCCTAGGTGGCCTTGATGAATATTTGTCAATATTCTGTTTATCATGGACTTTGGAATAACTAGCTTGTCTGATTTGAATACTAGTCCTTCATTTATGGAGAGTTTTTCTTTCATTGTGTAGTAGTGTTGAACTTCTTTTGGTTGAGATTTAGCAGATTCTTCCCACCCGGTTTGAATTAGGTGACTAATTAGTTTTAACTCTTCATCTTTTTCGGTGGCTTTTTCTAATTCTTCCTCAATGTTGTTATCTTCTGGGTTCTGTTTACAGTCTCTGCTGAGGGTATCAGCTATTGGAATTTGTGTGCCTTTTTTGTACCTGACTATTGTAACACATCAAACAGGATTCTTTTCAATCTTGGAGGAGCATTTTGTATTGAATTCTTGAATATGGTTTCCAGAGGTTTATGATCTATTTCTATTAGCAATTTTTGTCCATAAACATATTCATGAAATTTCTTACATGCAAACCTGATTGCTAGCGCATCCCTTTCTATTTGTGGGTTGTTGAGCTTCCGATAGTGATTTTGTCGCGTAGGCTGATCTTCTTGCATCAGGACTGACGTCTACTGATAGCGTAACTTCTTTGTTGACCTCGTAGTATTTCAACACTGGTGGACTTGCTAGAGTTTTCTTGATTTTTTCAAGAGCATCTTGTTCACTCTCCCAAATCCTTGCTGCGTCCTTTTGCAACAACTTTCTTAGAGGATCTGTCAGCTGTGACATGTTTGGTATGAATTTGTTCAGATAAGTAATCATACCTATCAATCTTTGAAGTTCAGTTTTGATTGTTGGGGTCTTTAGATTTTGTATCGCTGCTACTTTAGTTGGATCCACTTTTAGTCCTTCCTTTGTGAATATGTGACATAAGAATTTGATGCTCTGTGCCTCAAATACACACTTTTCTTGGTTTAATTTTAAGCCTATTTCGTGTATTCTTGTTATGACCATTTTCGTGACTTGTTTCACTATTTCTTTTGTTTCTCCATACACCAGAATATCGTCCATTGAACATTCTGTGTTTGGAATTCCTTGAAGTATTCTATTCATGACTTCTTGAAATACGTCTGGCGCTGACGTCAATCCGAAGGGTAGCCTGGTGCATGTATACCTGCCCCAAGGTGTAGCAAATGTTAGGTATTTTGGGACCTCTCACTGACTTTTATTTGCCAGAAACCTTTCTTTGCAATCTAAAATTGTATAGTAATTGGAACCATTTACTCTAGCGGCTATTTCTTCAATAGTTTTGAGTGGGTAATGCCTTCTTAGGATATTCTTGTTTACATATCGGTTGGATCCAAACAAATTCTTATTTTTTTATTTTTTCTTACGATTACCAGAGGGCTCACTACTGGGGTTGGATCTTCGATTTTCCCGATTACACCTTGCTTCACCATTCCATCTGACTCTTCTTTGACTTGCTGTCTTATTTTATGAGCTATTCTTCTTGCTGGCTTAATGCTGAAATTTAGATTTTCCACTAGGTCTATGTCGTATTCGAAATTTTTTAGGCAGCCTAGACCGTTGAATACTTGTTGTTCTGCAGACACTTCTTTGATCCTCAGTATAAGGCCTAGGTCTTCACAATACTGTTTTCCCAAAATCGTACTGACGCTTTCATCTACAACATTAAACGTTAGTTTGGTAGAGAGGTTCTTTATCTTACCATTTATGATGCTTTCTCCGATGACTTCAATTTTGTGGTCGGTGAATCCTACCAGCCTCTTCGTGCTTGATTGCTTGATTTCAGCTCCCAACTGGTTGGCTAAACGTGTAGAAATTACGTTGCACTGTGCACCTGTGTCTAGGATTGCTGTAAATCTCTTGCCTTTGGCTGTAATAGTTTTGCTCCACTTGTTGTCGGTTGTCGCATTTACCTGGTTGATATACAGTCCTTCCTCCTCCTCTACTACGTTCACGTTTTTGCTTTGCTTGACCTTCACTCTGCAGCAGCTCTCAAAATGTCCTCTCCATATCTTCTGGTAGGCTGGACAACATTTTCTTCCATGTGTTTGACTACACCTTCTGCAATCGAATTCTTCATTTGTTTTCTTTGTTTTCTGTTTGCCTTTCACCAAATTTACTTGAACTGCTTCTCCTGATTTTATTTCTTGCAGCTGCTTTGATGTCTGTTCACTCGCTTTGCATATATTGTGATTGCTTTTTGGAGTGCCAGATTTTCTTCTGATAACAGTTTTTCCCTGACTGGGTCAGATTTTATGCCAAATACTATTTTGTCTTTTATTAGGCTATCATGCAGTGTCACAGGTTTTGGCTTGGGTATAGATTACCTTGAGAAATTCGTCAAATGATTCGCCTTCTTTTTGTGTGGTTTTAAAAAAGTTATACCTTTCAAATGAAACGTTTATTTTAGGGATAAAATGGCTTTCAAACTTTGCTTTAATAACAGGCAATTTCTTTTGATCATCAGCGGTCAAATTGAAGCTATTAAGATTGCGATTGCTTCTGGGCCGATTATCGACATAACCGTTGCTGCTTGCACTTCTGGCGTTTTTGTGCTTAACTGTGTGGCAATTGAATACCATTCAAATTGTTGTAGCCAATATTTCCAGTTTAGTGCCATATTGCTACCATTTGTTATATTTACGTATTTTGGCGGTTTTATTCCCCGTGCTGAGTCATCCATTATTAGGTTAGGTTACTTACTGATGGTTTTAATGCTTCTTTTTCTTTGTCTACTCTTGCTACCCTTGATGCGTAGGTTTCTTCGTATTTTAGAACACTTCTGACACCATATAACACCTGTAATTATGTAAATAACACGTAACAATGGTATGATACACTTTAATGATACTACTGGTGTACAACACGTTATGGTTATAGGACGTATCAGTCTTTTTACAAATCATGTACCCTAGACTACCTATTGCTAGAATTACACCCTAGATTACATAACTATAAATAGTTTATGTTACAGCATGTGTCGGTCCTTTTCTCAGATAGGTATTCCTGAAAAGACTGGTTCCACGCGTAACCTGCTTCTTGATCATTTTGGATCGGTTTTGGTAATCTGCTTAGTACTTTTTTAGGATTCAGAGGATATATACCAGTTTTACAGAATCCTACAATGGGATTTTGAGCGGATTTGTCTCCAATATGGTTTATTGTTTGTTTTAAGCACTTTTAACAAACTGGGAAATGCATCCACGGTGTTTAGATTTCCATTTTTCCAATGCATTTTTCTATACCCTCTTGAGATGCCTGAAATATGCTACATCCAACGGCTGACACAAGTGTGTACTATTTGGTGGTAGTAGCAAAAACGAATATTATATTGCTAAGAACATTTCGACGATGTCGACAGACTTGTGTCTTGCCAGATTGTCATAAATTATAACGTTGATTCCTGGTCCCATTCTTTGGAAATATGAGACATCCACGGCTTGAAAATAGTCCTTGAAAATCACAGAATCGAACCATCTGCTCTTTGGTTTGTTGTATCTGCAATATTTATGGCTACCCTCTTGCTGAGCCGGTAAACATCACTGATACGCTGGATTTTGAAGAGTCCATAATCTTCTCTGGGTACTTGGTACTTTGCGCACCACTAATTTGGTCTGTACAGGGTCATCTGTGTTGTTTGTCTTATCTATATTCACTATTCTCTCAGGGGGCACACCTTGAAAAGATTCCTTCAATTCTGCAAAGTACTTGTTCATCGTCTCATGATTTACAGCAGCACTACATCTTTTGATGTTTTCAGCTAGTCTCTCGGAAAAAAGTTTAGCGGTAATAACACCTACATGTGAATAATACATAGGCACATACTCCACTCTTCAAATGTTATTATATTACCATTATCATATTTAGATCTGTTTTCCATATATTTGTGTTATATTTTTCCTGAATGTTTATTTGGTTTTGCATTTTAATTTTTATAAAGAAATAGGTTTAAGTTACACAGTTTGAATTTTATGGTTAATACACGTTTGAAATATATTGTGATAGTTGCAGACTAGGACTGCCGATCTATTGTTTAAAAAAAATAAAATTATTATCTTTGGATTAAAATGAATGGTTATTAAAGTTAGCAAACGGCAATTTATGATTAAAAGTAATTAATTAGAACAAACTATAAGATAGTCTGAAACAATATGAAAGTCATAAGCTGAATTAATAGTTAAATAAGTTACTTGGAATTTGTCAGATTAATTAAGAAAATGTACTGTATGTAGTAAAAAGTAATCCAGAATGTTAGTTTAAAACATTATGTTTAAAACTGAGGATTGCTATAGTAAATATTATTATTAAGTCTGTATGACATGACGCTAAATTTTATGCAAAATTGACGTAAATTTTTATAAAAATATTAAGCACCGTTGCATATAGAAAATTGGCTGCTAAATTTTGCGCAGAATTTTCTTGTAAATTATTTTGAATTTGTTCCAAATTTCGTGGTAAATATGCGTGTAAAAATGCACAGAAGTATCGTAATCAGACTAAACTGCAGTGCATGACGCGGAATGTAAACATAAACATAACCAGCATTTTGTTAGCATTGTTTAACCACATGTTTAATGTTGGCGCTCCTATCTAAGATACATTTAAGGGTATCTAAGATAAATGCCTTAACATAACCTCAGAAAATAGCTAACAAACGACAAATAACATGAAAACAAACGCATACTTCAACCAATACCCTCTAGAGGGTACTGTTTCCACTTAAATGATTTGCATGTGCGCATGCCAAATTTAACATCAAATTTAGCACACGTAGCAAACAGGAAATTGTGTTTTGAAAAAAAAAATTGTCAGTTAATTTATTTGAAAATTTACAAGTAAATTTTACACAACATTTAGTGTCGTGTCATACAGGCTTAAGATAACAACTGATTTTGATTTTTAAAAAAGTTAGACAATTATTTTGTATTGAAAATAAATTAACAAATAAACCCCTTTATCTACGACCACCACTAAAAGTAGCGCTAGCTTGTTTCACTAAAAGTGACGTTTTATAGTTTAGCGTGGTTAAAGAAATCAGCTGTTTACTTTTAGCCCATGTGCTAAAAGTGAAGTGAGGTTATAAAACTACAATTTCGAACTGGAAGTGAAGTTGTGAAGTTATTCTAGTTGCTTCTTGCGTTACAGGTAAAGTGTTTTTGAAATAATTAAAGAGTTATGTAATGAATACAGTCAGATGTGGAATATTAATAATAACATTTCGTAACTGACCTTGACAGCACTGGCTTCGCAAACATTCGCCCGCGCATGGGCTACTGTTTATTATGACATAAATTAGAAGTGTCGTAGATGCAAACCTTTGTTAAATCGATATTTATGGATTAATAGCGGTAAAATGAAGGTCGTAGATAAAATATTGTATGCAAGGCGTGCTAAAAGTCGATTATGCACGAGACGTGTTATGAAACTCAGAATTCGGCTTCGTTTCATAATTTTCATGTCTCGTGCATAAACGTCGACTTTTAGCACTTGTTGCATAAATAGCTATTATCTACGACCACTACTAAAAGTAGGCCTTTTAGGGCTAGCTTTATTTACTAAAAGTGACGTTTTATAGTTTAGCGTGGTTAAAGAAATCAGCTGTTTACTTTTAGCCCATGTGCTAAAAGTGAAGTGAGGTTATAAAACTACAATTTCGAACTGGAAGTGAAGTTGTAAAGTTATTCTAGTTGCTTTTTGCGTTACAGGTAAAGTGTTTTTGAAATAATTAAAGCTTTATGTAATGAATACAGTCAGATGTGGAGTATTAATAATTACATTTCGTAACTGACCTTGACAGCACTGGCTTCGCAAACATTCGCCCGCGCATGGCCAACTGTATATTATGACATAAATTAGAAGCGTCGTAGATGCAAACCTTTGTTAAATCGATATTTATGGATTAATAACGGTAAAATTAAGGTCGTAGATAAAATATTGTATGCAACGCGTGCTAAAAGTCGTTTATCCACGAGACATGTTATGAAACTCAGCCTTCGGCTTCATAATTTCATAATTTTCATGTCTCGCGCATAAACGTCAACGTTTAGCACTTGTTGCATAAATAGCTATTATAATCAATGGAATGATATACAAGGGTGCAAAGGACTAAATTAAGTAACAAAAAATGAAACAAACGAGAATTTTAAAAACTGAGACGGGCTTTAATGTGAAGAAGGGGACCATACAGTTAATAAAGGAAGAACTACCAATATTGGAATTGGTGAGATGAGTCCGTACTAATTGAGTTGACTGGAGGAGCTGTGGTGTGGATTTCAGTCAATACGTAGATACCTGTAAATAATCTGAATGGGTATGCTGGCATATACTTATTAATGGATTAATTATCACCTGGAACGGGAATTGCTGGTTCGAGTTGCTGTGGGTCGCAGTACAGGTAAGGACATCTGTTAAGTGGACTTTCATTGAACTTACTGTAACAAATTCATTATGCGGGTCGGTGTTTAGGGAATGAAATAGGGGGATTGGATACCATGTTGGTTGCTGTAAAGAAGATTACATCTTGGATTTGCAGTTATATGTAATAAGGTATCTACCATCTAGAAGAGCTGAGTGACTTTTGGAGTAGGTTGTAGCGTGACACTTTGCAGGTGTTTTGGTTCAGTGTAACACTGTGGATTCTATTTGAAGTAGGGTTCCTGGCAGAGATGGGCAGTAATTAATTACTTTGTTATGAAATTACTGAATTACTGACCTCGATGCGGTGCTAAATCTCCAGAAAGCAAAAAATAAGATAAGGTTGTATTAGGTTACATATTAAGCAAATCGAAATAGGATCTTCCCAAACCAATATAAGCCTAATTTATAATTTCCTCTGATGAGCGAATAACAGCAACTTTTGTGCAATATTCGCATTTTGTAAGACGCGTACACGAGCTTGGGATTAGGACTCGTGCTAGTACCAAGCACAATAGACATTCGTGATGCCACTGCAAAAATAGTTGACATAACTTTGACTACTCATGGTATTATAAGTGAAAGTAGTTGAAAAAGTAATTGATTTTGTACAATTACAATTACTAAGTAATTGGTAATTGAATTACTATTTCATCTGAGTAATTGAAAACTCTGGTAATTCAATTACTTCTTTGGGTGGTAATTGGTAATTAGTAATTAATTACTTTTTTAAAGTAATTTGCCCAGGTCTGGTTCCTGGTTGAAGATTCAAATACATATGACAAAATAGCTTGGTTATATTTCTGCTGTTTTTCTACAGAAGAATTGAATCCATTTTAAGCGTGGGAGATATCCAGGTATAAGCCGTTCACGACCTTTTTGGGACAGAGTTGGCTATGATTTTTTCTTTTCATGTTGGACTAACTGATTCGATGATGTAGCAGATGCAACTTTTTTTTCTGTCAGTGTCTGTTAGACATTTTCTTGCCACCACATTGCCAGATTTATTATTTTAATATTCGTAAGAAAATAAATGATTTATCAAATGTGTAAAAATAATTTTAATTTCCGACATAGGAAAAGTCAAAATGCCCAAAATAATTTTGTTACAACAAAAAATTTCCATTGAATGATGCTACTTCCAATTTAAAAAGGACAGACCAAATTTAAAAGAACGCGAGTCGATGTGGAGACTAGAGAATATCCGGCAACAATGTACCTATTCAAAAAATATAACCTGAAACTGAAAACAACCTAACCTAACACAAAAAGTGTCAATTTCCATGAGGGAGTTTTGTTTCAACAGAGGTTCTGCCAACAAAATTACTAGATGGTCATAGCCTCACCTGACCCAAAAAGATCGTGAACGGGTTATATATGAAATTAATACTAAACATTAATTCTTATTATCAGCGGAATAATCAACTAATTACAAAAATATTTACTCTTTTGAACATATTGGAACTGATTTGTGTTAATTAAATATAAATTCAGCGTCAATATTAGTAAGTTGACAGTAACAGTTGAAAGATTTAAGTCATTCTGAAACAACTTGTTAATAACCAAACATTTTTATACAATAATTTTGATAGAATTTTCTAAAGCAAGTACCTACCTGAAATGGGATGTTTTGTTGTAAACTGAGCTAGCCAAGCCAAAGAAATAAAATAAAATATTAGGGCAAATATTTTATTTAAACTAATTTAAAGTGAATGGATAAGAGTAATTCAGCAGTCTATTAGAGATTAATATAATATTGGCTTACATAGTAAAGTCAATACTATATCAATATTTTGTATTTTTTCACAAGCACTGTACATTAGAACTTTTAACTAACTTTGTATTATGTTTACCTATATACAAGGTGTTTTAAAATTGCACGGAACAATAAGGGCATTATTCTGCATCAAAAAATAAGAGAAAAACTCTAATAAAATTATGTCCTTAAACCATTCATTTTAAAGATATCGTTGATCAAAAAATTAAAGATGGCAATCCGTTTTTCAAACATAGGCTGGAGTATTGTTCCGACACATATTGTTTGTTTACATACAATATGTAGGCGTTGTTCTACAGTAAAATGTACAAAATAATAAGCATCCGTTGCAAAATAAGTTTTTTTAAGTAAAATTTATATCTTTCTTCTGGGTCAGTTATAATAATTTTGACAGTTGTAACTAAAACATATATATAATAAAAACCAAATAATAATAATAATAATTTATTACGTTTCATCAGACTGTTGTACACAGTATGAAAAAAGTCACATTATTACAAAAAAAAAGTACCATAGACAACCATAATACGGTTAAGTCACGAACAGCATTAAAAAACATATTAAGGAATTTTTTTTCCTGCATATGTTGGTAACTTCTCGTAACGCATTAATCTATGAGCATCGACAGTTACGAAGTTTGAATATCTTTTGTCATAGTTATGAAAGTTCTTCTTCATTTTATAAAGATTAATATTATTTTTGATATATATTAAGCATTTGTAGATATATATGCACGGAAAAGGCGTTCCCTTATTATCTATCAAAATAGGCTTGGAATTATCTCTCGCGTTGATGTTAAAAATCATTCTAATTAGTCGTTTCTGACATATAAAAATTCGTTTACTAAACTCACAAGCACCCCATAAAGAAACTTCATAAGAAAGGTACCTATAAGTTAAAGAGTAATAAATATTAGTAAGAGCCTTAATACTAAGAATTGGCTTCATTTGTAAAAAAATGCAAAATATGGGTTGTTTAGCTTTTTACATACCTCATCTACATGAAATTTCCAACTTAAGTGATTATCCACCACGACTCCGAGGAACTTAGTAGATTCAGAGGCTAAAACTTTTATCCCGTTAAAGTTAAAATAAAGATTGCGATCAGTTTCTGGCTTGTAACGAAAATGTAGACAAGCCATTTTATTCATGTTTACCATGAGGCCCAAAGGTCCTGGTTCATTATCCTGCTATCAAGTTCAGTTTGTACACCTATTCTAAAAGATTTGTAGGTGTCAAACCTATTCTTTAGATTATCACAAGATACAACGTTAATATTATTTTTCTTGAGAAAAATGCTAATGTCTTCAGGTTTACATTTGACTGGACCCCGCGTAAGAAAATAGTAAGCGCACTGTTCAAATACCAGCTTACTAAATCTAAACGTTTTAAAAACGAATTGCTATCTTTAATTCTTTAATCAAGGATGTCTTTAGAGTTTTTCCAGCGTACATAAATAAAAAATATACGGTACCCCCCACCCAAGAAAAGCGCCTATCCGTGCTTTCTAAGAATACTTCGGCACTCAGCATCACTCCGTTGCGCTAATACAATGAAATGTTATGAACCAGTTATTTATTAAAAAAAAATTTTTTTGCAGACGACCATACCTCAAAAGTTGATGTTGCCTTCATTTTCGGAGGACCTATTGTATTAAAACAATCCAAGACTTCAGGAAGGTCTCTGGTGACCGGAATCGTATACACATACGAACATACATTCCCCGCACAGCACGTTTAGGCACCCCCCAATACGGGGGATTGATCTAGTGGGCTGGGATCTTCACCAAAAGATCCGCCCAGCCGATACGGTATAGTGGGTTCATTAGTCGGCTGGCTCGAATTTTAGAGATATTTGACTCAGAGTGGTTTTCAATATGAGGGAATTTCAATACTTCGTACACTTCGTGTCGAAGTAAAAGTAGAGACACTCACTGTCGGTTCGTTTGATGTCAAAATATCGATTTTGATTACCTTGAACGGCTCCTTGGGGGGGGGGGGGGGTATTTTCCGATGGCGTCACTACTTTATCACATATGGAGCTAGTAACTGGCTCTGATTGGTAGCAAAGATATATTATTGGTAGAACTTGGTGCTGCCATCTGATAGTCAAGCAAGCTTAGAAATACCCCCCGAGTCACTGTCCCAGGCACTCTGGGCAGGATTCAACATCTGGTATGAGTGTCTCTAGTTATTTGATGTATGTAAGCTGCTTTTCCTCTTATTTTTGGATGCAGAATAACGGCCTTTTATTTGTTCCGTGCAATTTTGAAACACCCTGTATAAAGAAGAGGTCGCAATACAAATACATTTTTGAGACTGTCATCCTCCCAGTTTTATCATATCTCAGAAAAACTTCGAAAGTTGTTCGAAGTTATTCCACTTGACGGTAAATGTTGGGGCCTGTAGAGGATGTGGTTGTAAAGAAAATACAGACAGATCAATAAAAAAACTAATTAGGGCAGGCTGTGATATGTGTTATACGTTTGGCAGTACTGAAGTGTATTGTCAGTCTGTGTCAAACACAAACCAAACCTAACCTACTAATCTCGAATTTGACATAGACTGACAATACACTTCAGTACTGCCAAACGTATAACATATATCACAGCCTGCCCTAATTGGTTTTTTTATTGATCTGTCTGTACTATAACAGCTAAAATAACATGGAGTTGGTTTTGTACGACTAGTTACAGACTTATTAGGTAAAATGTACAAGTTGCTTTCAATCCATTTGTATAAATGGCTTTGAGTTAAAGCCATGGGTTTTGTTCAAAGATTGTAATAAGAGTTACTACTTCAGTTACATACAATACAAAATTGTTATCCTTAATTTTAATTTTAATTCTTATTTTTTAAACAAACAGACGAAGATATGTATTGGCGAAAACCTTTCGTGCAAAATATCCAAAAAAATCTGGTGTGATACACGCACACAACTTCCTTTTACAGTGATCTTATAATTAGCCAAAAATTTGATTTTAAATTTTTAAGCATTTGTCAAAAATTTTCAAAAACTACAAATTTTACAAAAATGGTACAAAATAGAGTGTTAGTTCAAGAGAAAAATATTCTCTAGAATTTTAAGCTGAATTATCACACCAATACACATTATACATGTGATAAAAGTTAAAAAAAATCGTTAGAGCCGTTTTTGAAAAAATCGAAAAAAACAGAAAAATTACAAGGGTAAACACCTACTTCCGGTTATGCGATTTTCTTCAAAAGCTTGCTGTCGCATCTACATAGTACACAAAACTTATATATGAAGTCTCAACGCCATACCTCTTTCCGTTTTTGAGATATTCTGTCACAGACAGACAGACAGACTGTGTGTTCACAGACACACACACACACAGACCAATGAAAAAAAAATGTTTTTTGGGTACAGGAGACTCTCAAACGTGAAGATCTGTTGAAAACTCAATTTCGAATTTTTGGGGTGAATCCAATACTTCCTTTATTGTAAAAGGAAGTAAAAATGTTACTAATTCTGATCGTCCTTTTGGGAGTATGCTGTATATTGGAGTAGTTCCCTTGAATTGCAATTGGTCTAACCAATCTTGCATGTCAATATGGTGGTTTGCACAGTAATTCTACTTTGCGTTCGTGCTAGCCCATTCTCTGAATTAATTAGTTCGTCAATTTTCATGTAAGTAAAAATACTACACTTAATAGAACGTTTTTAGTATTTTTAAAATAAATTTAAACTATGTAATTAACTAAATTTTCTTTCACGTTTTGTTTTTAGAAAGTGCATATAATAAATATCTCTTCACTTTTCTTCCAATAATAAACATGGACCGTGAATTGATTAAACATAATTCGCTCAATGCAATGAACGACAAGTTACAGAATCCACTGACGCAAGTGAATGAAAATGAAGTAATTGCAAATTTACATTTTGGGCAAGAAATCGTTCAAGGCACTATCTACAATACAGGTTATTACGTATTGAAAATTAAACAGGAGGAAATTAATATAAAAGATGAATTGCTTGGTACATGTGCAGAAAGTGGAAACCTCTTAGAAGAACAGTTACCTGGCAAGGTCTGTGAATATAAGACAGAAGACGAAAATAATTTCTTGGAAGCAGTGAAGGCTCATACAGAACCAATTTCGAAATGTGAATATAAATCAGCAGAAAAATATAAATTACGTAACCATTTCAAGACACGTACCGATGAAAAACAATATTCTTGTTCTGTTTGCGAGTATAAAGCAACACGAAAAGGTAATTTAGTAAACCATATGAGGAGGCATACAGGAGAAAAACCTTATTTTTGTTCTGTTTGCGAGTATAAAACAACAGAAAAATGTAATCTAGTTAGGCATATAAAGAGGCATACAGGAGAAAAACCGTATTCTTGTTCTGTTTGCGAGTATAAAACAACAGAAAAATGTAATCTAGTTAGGCATATAAAGAGGCATACAGGAGAAAAACCGTATTCTTGTTCTATTTGTGATTATAAGGCATTAGAAAAGGGTCGGTTAGTTAAACACGTTAGGACGCACACAGGCGAAAAACCTTATTCTTGTTGTATGTGTGAATATAAAGCATCACAGAAAAGTGATTTAGTGAAACATGAGAACGTGCATACAGGGAAAAAACCTTATTCATGTTGTATTTGCACGTATAAAGCAACACTAAAAAGAAATTTAGTTACCCATATGAAGAGGCATAAAGGAGAAAAACCTTATTCTTGTTCTATTTGTGAGTATAAAGCAACAGAAAAATATAATCTAGTTAGGCATATAAAGACGCATACAGGAGAAAAACCGTATTCTTGTTCTATTTGTGATTATAAGGCATTAGAAAAGGGTCAGTTAGTTAAACATGTTAGGACGCACACAGGTGAAAAACCTTATTCTTGTTGTACGTGTGAATATAAAGCATCGCAGAAAAGTGATTTAGTGAAGCATAGGCAGGTGCATACAGGTGAAAAACCGTTTTGTTGTTCTGTTTGTAAGTATAGGTCAACACGAAAAGGTAATTTAGTTAATCATATGAAGACACATACAGGAGAAAAACCTTATACTTGTTCCATTTGTGAATATAAAGCATCACAAAAGCGTGATTTAGTAATCCATGTAACTACGCATACAGGAGAAAAACCTTATTCATGTTTTAATTGTGAGTATAAGGCAGGCACAAAAAGGGCTTTAGTAACACATATGAGGACACATACGTAAGATGAACCTTATTAATGTTGTATTTGCTCTTATAAAACAGCATGTAAAGGTAATTTAGTTAGACGTGAAGACTCATACAGAGGGAAAACCTTAATCATGTAGTATTTGCTATAAGGCAGCAAAAAAACATTGTTTGTTAGACATAGGAGACATTCTGAAAAATATCCTTATTCTTCTAGTAGCTTAGAATATTGGAAAAGAATTGTAATTTATACGGGCAAATTGGCACTCCTTCAGGAAAGCATCCATATTTGTGTTCAATGTTCAAAGCTTGTCTTGACTTATGCTGTTCATGCTGCCGGCTGTTTCTTATACAAACACGGCAATATCTGACTTACACAGTGGGAAAAAAAATATCTGCGTTCTGCTTGTAAATATTAAACAAGACAGAGAAGTTATGTAGTAAGCATGAGTGTAAATACAAGGAAATAATATGAGGAGGCGTACAAATATAAAATCCTGTTCACTTGTACGTAAATTAGAAACTGCCTAAACGACCTACGTATAAGCATAAGACAGCGGATATACAAATAAAATTTTATATAGAAATAGAGTTGACTTTAGGTTGAAATTATTTTAACAGTGTGTGTATGGAATATTCAGATTGTGCATCTGTTTAAATAAAAACAAAATTTCGAGAAGTGATGCAACAAGCGCAGATTAGAATGCAGGTCAACAATATTTATTTTTCAACAAAAAACTTCATAAAATACAAATTACATTCTTTATAATTTCAAATTGTACTATTAGACGGTATAATTAACATGAGTAGTTATGTACTAAGAAATCAAAAATTATATAGGTTACACAAGTAAATGTTTAGAAGAACTTTAAATAGTATAGAGAGAAAACAGCTACATTTACGTTCCACATGCCAAATGATATTCAAAACCTACTCGTTTAGTTAAACACATCATCAATTTGCATTTGCTCTAATTTTGATTCAGTATTAGATTCAGAGTGAGATTGTAGGAATGTCGTTCACACTACAGTTGTTACAGTTGGTTTGTGCCTCCACAATTTTCTAAGTCTGCCCGCAGTTTAGGTTTTTCAAGGTCTGTGGGACATTGTGAAACGCACACGCTTCCCTCTGCTGCATTTTGCTCAGCGCGATAATGCGTTAGAGTAGTTTTTGTTTGTCCGGCGGTTGTTCCTTTCTAGTGTGTGCACTCATGGCCTGCAGTTAAGCGTTCCTAATAATTGTCCCAAGTTCTAGGGCTTTTGGTCCTCGTTTTACTGGAATTTGGCCGCGCCGGGAATATTGTGACTTGGAAATTCGGTGAGAAGCTCGTTTCTCACGTCAAATGTTTTGCAGATGCCCGTGTTTCGGGGTAAGTGGCTTGCAGTTTCATCGTACCGCGTTTAAGGTTTCTGTGATCTTATTCTTGGGCATTTTCTTTAGCTTTAGTCACGACTCCGAGTTGGAATCCTTTTAAATATGAGTTCCAATCCTTAGCTTTATGGCCTTGAAGCAACTGCTGCACTCCAGCTTCAGGTTGTAACCTGTTGTGCCAGCTTTGAGTGAGCTACTTAGGGGCTCGACGAAAGGAGTAGAACGGACATGTAACATGTTTATTTAGTTTAAAACCATAGGAACCTGCGTTACCTTCTTACTCGTTAACTTACTTGTGTATATTTAAAGTGTTGTATATATAAGTATATTTACTTGCCGGTAGGTTAATATATTCTGAGTCGCACCGTGAAACAATATTTGTTACAATAATCATTAATCCACCTTATCCGAAGCTTGCTTAGAAATTAGTCACCTATAACTTCTACGTGACAAATGTGATTAATTATACGGTGATACTTGCACTGTGGTCTTGTTCTTTTGTTACTGCTACCTGAATTGAGGTTAAGCTTTTCTTTCAGGATGTTTTATGCTACTGTGTGTTTAAGAATTTCCCCTGTATACCTGGATACACTTGTCATTAATTTGTAAATTCCTTGGCGCCCTAATGAGCTTCTGTAAATTAATTGTAGAGTATTTAAAGAACTACACACACCATCTTCATAGAGCTAGTTTCGGCCGGCAATTGTATCCAAGTAGCCATTGAAGTTATATTTTGAGAGTTTTAGCCAACAAATAGCTTGGTTATGATAACACGGTTTCCCAGTATTTTAGTCTGTCATCCTTAATAATCTTTTCCAATTTGTTTGACTTCAATCTGCTTTGAAACCATAATCCATATAGTATTTGGATGGTCTCGTCCTGGCGTTTTGCCATCTTTTACACTGTTTATGACAATAGTTTTTTCAAAATTAAGTGATTAAGTGATTTAAATGCTGAGACGTAAGATGCCTAAAAAAGGTTCATCAATGTTTTGAAACGCATTAACTAATTAAGAAAGGATGAATTATTACGAAGAAAATGTTGGCTACTTTATCGCACAGGATCCCTTTTACTAATGTTGGAGTCAGGTTCTGTAGTTCAAAATAGCATTTTACTAACTCCATTTTCAGTGTTTCTCATCATGCATTTTCATCCAACATTATAAAACTATAAAGATACTTATTTCAGAAGTAAATAGTATGATGTCTGGATTTGACAAATGGAATATAATTTGTCATTTTGCCGTCAGTTACTTATTGTGATATTAAATGTCACACTACAGCTACACTGTTAAATTGATTTCAAACCATAGCCGACTCTGTTGCTATAAAAAATCAAGACTATAGCTGTATTGTGTTTTTAAAACATATTAGAAATAAAAAGAACTTAAAATAAAAAAGCCACCATTGGATTGATATTAGTTATAAAATCGAATTAAAATTGATCAGCAGTACAAAAAGGTAACATGGTCCTAGGCGCATCGCAATTATTTACATCAACGGATATTTACGATTAGCATAGGACTAAATACTCGTACATCATGCTCACATATGTTTGTACTTGTGAGTATTTAGTCGGTTTACAATGGCAGTAGATAAATTGGTGCAAGTTAAATTACCAATGATGATACAGTCATGATCAACTGTGATGGATACTTTGTATGTAATTGTACACAGGGTATTTGTGGTGTATCTGAGACCGGCTTTACCATAAAATTATTATATCTTTAACCAAGGCGCCTGATAAATCGTACATTTTGTGTTATGGCTTATTTTATTGGATAAACTCCCTTTTGATTGTAAATGATTATGTAATATTCTATATTGATAATAAAATCATAATCCAAATTACAAGTAATTTGTTATTTTTTTTGTATACTGGCATGGTAGCAAATATCTAGTATCTACTAGTTTAGTAACAAGTTCAGCAAGTACGTTTTTATGGCCTAGGTAGGTAGCATATAACGAATCCCCTGATGACGTCCGGTAGGTATTTTAAAACAAACTGTTACACAACTTGTTAAGTTTAAATCGAGAAAGCGTCTATATTTACTAATATTTATTACCGTAAAAATTAAACAAACTGTAACGCTTACCTCGTTTAAATTTTTCATCAAGACATTAAATAATGTAATTAAATTTACACTTCGCCCCTTCAAGCATTATCGCTTCTTGCCGACGTCCGAGGGAGAGATAAGCCGTTTCCAGTTCAGCCTGCGCCGAAAATTGCAAACAAACAATCCGCGCGCCGCTCGTCCCCACCAGAGGATGGACGTGGTGGTTACCACGATAACACAACGCCAAAACGTATAAAAGTAAGCACGGAGCGAATTTTAGGAGAGAATTTTCCCGTCTATACTTCGGATCCCGATATCCATTAGTTTCCTCCCGTAGCTACAGTCGAACTGATGCCTCCAACCTTGGGGACCGTGTTCCTAGCTAGCATTTAATTAAGCCCATTCCCTGAAGAATCAGTTTTCAGAAACGACGCCTCACGAGTGGGGAAGCCGTTTTGCTGATTCCACTATTACCTGTTAAAATCCTGACCTAATAATTGTACCAAAACTTCCTGGAGGACGTTGGCAAATATTTATATCAAAATTTCCTTGAGGACATATTCGAAACGAGGGTTTTAACAACCAGGCCGTTTCATATGTCGATTTCGTAATACTAAATAAGTCCGCCGACTGACATAACATTTGCCCGGCCGCATATTTTGAAACACAGGACGCTAGGAGCATGGGACCATATGCTGCAGCCTGATTGGTGCGCTGAAACATCAGCGGGAGGTGCTACCTTGGCGCCTTTTTACGATTTGAAAATTGCGATAATTGTTGCACTGTCACTAAAGTTATGGAATAAGGAAAATAAAAAAATGCTGTTTAGAATTTTTGAGAGGACAAATATGCAGGTCTGGGGTATAACGTAGTCGTTAGTTAGTTTGTTTGTATCAAAGCAATAAGTATACACAAAACGTTATTTTGGGATTATTACTTGGAACACATTGGTTGTTGGAGATATTAATCAACGTACCTAAAATAATCTAAATAATATTTTTTCGGTGCTTCTCTCTTATACATACAGCGTGTTTGTAGATCGCTATCAGCCCGTAACTTTGTTAATAATAGAGATATCGAAAAACACTTTAATTTTTAATATCAGTAAAGAGCCTACAAATTGTCGCAAACCAATTTAAACCATGGCTTCCTATTTTTACATAGTGATACACGACTTTGGTTTTTTAAATGTAACATCCCGTATATTTTTAGATATTTGAAATCAGCGCTAAAAGTGCTTTATTATAGCATGCTTAAACTGAAATTTTGAAACTCATTATTTTGTAAAAAAAAATTAAAAGTATGTACCTAAAATAGGTCATGACTTACGAAAAATCACTTACGATTAAGTAAGAAATGAAAAACAAATTCCACTTGGCTCTAAAACTCTCCTTACCGAATTATCGCATCAAACGTACAAAAATAATTGAAAACCATGTTTTTTAGAATAAAATTATAATTTTCTTAAATTATTTTATGTATTTTTGACATTTTAAAAGCTACTTTTAAACGAAATAGCGAATATGGTACACCGTTGAAAAGCTCTTTTCTTGTAGTTTTCAACTGTTTAATAACACTCATATTGTTCTATTTAAAAAACCTAGTTTTCTATATTGTTTTAGTACCTTTGGTGCGCCATAGGTCGTTTTCGTAAGTCGTGACCTACTTTAGGTAATTCTTTTTTTAAATAAGGCCTTTCAAAATTTTAGTTTAAGCATGCTATTATAAAGCGTTTTTCGCGCTGATTTCAAATATCTAAAAGTATACGGGATTAGTTGAAGTATGAGCCTCAAACAATTTTAAATAAGCATCAGCGTGGTCGCATTTATACGTAAAATAAAACGTTTTCGGTCGGCTTCTTCTATTTCATATTGATATCCGCCTGTTCGCGTAAAACGTCCTCCGAATTCATTATTTCACGATTATATTGAAAGGCTGAAAGCGTTTTAAAATGAAAACTACTAAACACGAAAAATGGACCATAAACATATACACACACAGCATCCACCACCGCTAGCTGATCTGGTTTGCGCGCCGGCATGCGGGCATGTGTCATATCCTAACGTTTCGGTGGCTCACAAGCAACCAATCAGGTTGCAGTATATGGTCCTATGCTGCTAGCGTCCTGTGTTTCAAAATATGCTGCCCGGCCCGAGCCTATCAAATTTCTTGTTATTAAACGCCGACACGTAGTCGACCTTCACGGCCCCTGTAAGATTGCATTTAATATCTGTTTGACTACAGGATTGTACTCACCGTTCCCGCTGTCACCAAGAGCCCCAGGTGGATAATCGCCGTCGACTTCCCAATCCGTCGCATCTCGCACAAACACCAACACCGCCGCATCACCAGGACTTGTAGCACAATCGCGGTGTCGTAAGGCGAAAAACATAACATACTCGAATAGGGGACTTCTATTTAAGATAGCACGAGACAGAATGATTCTACCCTAGTGTTGTCTTTTGCTACCAGTGACACCAATATAATGGCAAGAATAACTCTAAATTACTAGTTACTATTGAATATTACTAGTTAAGTTGGCATGTACAAATACAATATAACCTGACTTTCTGTATTCGTTGTTGTTCTTTGCTTTGTGATTCTGTTCCTTGTAATCCCGCCAGTAGCCTGTTTCGTGTGTTTTACTAAAATTGTTTATTCCGCCACCATATACTCCACTAAAGGAAATTTGCATAAACTACACTAAAGTAAGTTCTTGAACTCAATACATATTTTTATTTTGTGTTATTTGCTAGTTATAAAAGAGTAGTGATGTGTAATCATTCATTTTATGCTTTTAGAAATACCACAAAATTCCGAAATGCTTTTACAAGGATTGTAGTAACACATCCAAGTCTACGAAGTTGAAAACGCTGCGATACCATCCATTTCCTAAACCAAAAACAAACCTCGCAAAATGTGTTTTATGGTTAGAGTTTTGTGGTAATGAAAACAACTATAAATTACTTATACCCTCATTTCTTGCGGGTAGATCTAGATTGACAGGAGGAGAGGAAATATTGACGAAACGAATTGTTAAGGGACATATCCATGTTGAACGAGCAATCTAAAGGATCAACACTTTTTTAATAGTTATTAGCAAAACCAATTCAGATTTCCATGTTACCGCTGATATGACATATATTTAAGTGTGATTTGTTTTTGGTAAATTTTGAGAATCCTTTGGTTACTTGATTGTTTCTACTTGTATTTTTCTATAATAAACTTAAAATTATTTTATTACTACTTGTTTAATTGATACTATAATAGTTATTTACTATAGAAGTAGCATAAATAAAACACTATGGGCCGGTTGCAGAAAGCAATGTTAATTCTGGTGTTAGCTAACATCGCGTCAAAGTAAACAAAAACGAATCAAAACTCAAATGCTTATGGTAACTAATACATTAGTAAACAAAATTTGATGCGATTTTGTTCATTTTGACGCGATGTTAGCTAACACCAGACTTAACATTGCTTTCTGCAACCGGCCCTATGTGCTTTATTTATGACTGAAAGTCAGGTTATGATGTACTTGTACATGCCAACCTAACTAGTAACATTCAATAGTAACTAGTAATTTAGAGTTATTCTTACCATTATATTGGTGTCACTGGTAGAAAAAGACAACACTAGGGTAGAACTTTTCTCTCACTTGTTTCAAGGTCTTATTTCAGTAGAAGTCCCCTATTAACCTATATTTGCAGCTGCACGCGGTTTCAACGTCGGACGTGACATTCGAGTTCAAAGGTTGGCACCACTGCAAATTACTTTGGGCAAATCGTCTTCCCTGCCAGTGGCGTTCCGTCGATTTCTGCAAAAGGCGGCCAATTGGACCTTCCGCACACAGATGCAAAACGGGTTGCCGGGGCGTAAGGAACTGGCAACTGAATGCCCAGCATAATTATTGAAATTCTTTGTAAAATAAATTTTATTTTATTTCTTACGAGTAATACTTATGTTTGTAAATATTGAACATTATAATTAAACTGTCTAAAATTATCCTAGTGTTTGTTTGCTAATTTCCAAGTGTATATCTGACTGAACCAAATTATCTCCGACTGAGAAAGCTACCCGAAGGTAATTTATTAAATTCATTAGCCCTTATTAGCAGAGACCGTTACAAAACAATTATTAATAGAATGGATATACACAAGAACCATTTTGATTATTACTAATTATCCCAAATTTGCTTTCAGAATGGTTCTTGCTCTGGTGGAGTAGAGAAACACATTTTATGGCAGGTATTCGCATTTATAATCTAGCCATTATAATTTCCATTTTTGCAAGTTAAGTAAGTGGGCAAACATATTATTATTCAACACCTACTGATAATATAGTAATTTACATAACAAGTATAGAAAGTGGAGCTTTTCAGTACGAGTGAGATGTTTCCGGAAGAGGCCGTCAGGCCGAGTCCGGAATTTCGAGACGAGTATGGAAAAGCCATTTTCATAGGAGTTTCGTACAATATTTTTTCGTACGCTAGCATACAAAACGGAATATTAAATTTATCCTCGTATATAGCAAATAAGTAGAGTAATATTATTATGTACTTAACGTTTTATATGTGTTGTAACTAAGGAAAGGTACCGCAAAGTGCTACTTTGCCGTACGAATACCGCAAAGTGCAACTTTCTGATTAATAAATTGTACGGCAAAGTAGATCTTTCAATGCTAGTGTACGAAAAAGTATATTACTATGGTCATTTGGTCATGTCCAATAATGAAAAAGTCCATTATTAGTTACTGGTGAGAGAAATATAAAAACGTCACGGAGAAATAACAATCTACTATAATAATTTCAAAATTTTATTAATAGTATACTAACTTCCATGACAGATAACATTTGATATAAAATGTTATCTGTCATGGAAGTTACTAAATTTCTGGAGTATTCAGGATAGAAGTTATATTTTTCACATATATTAAACTGAGTGGCAATCGCTCTGAGTGGCATTCTTCTCATTAGCCTATCGACAACTCTTCTTTTTTTAACATTTAAATGACCAGACGAGATGTTTTCAAATAATTAATTTTTGACGTTCGATGACAGCAAAAAATGTGACAGTTAATTTAAATGCACAGGTAATTAAAGCTGGTATAACACGATACAATTTTTTTGCGAAAATTTACTAGTAAATTTTTCCTGAAATTTTTATTACCCCGAAAATGGTACGTATGCAACGTATTAAATATTATGTGTAATTTATTCTTCTTGTAAACCTACGCAGTAGTAAAACATTTTAGGAATATTTATAATTTATCTGCAGTAAAGTTGGCAGAATTTGTATGTAGAACAGATAAACATAAACGTTACCTAAAACTTTGTATAAGTGGCGTTAATTAAATATTGACTTGCGTTTATTAAATTCTATTTTAATTGTTATAAGTAAAGCTGATATTATATGGCAAATGCATATTTTTTTAAATTGATATGCCGGCAAAAGTTTTTGCATATGTATACTAATTATGTGAAAACAAATCGTTTAAGCCAAGTTTCATTTTGCATATTTTGCATATTTATACGTTTTTGAGCATATTCTATGAATTTTGCATATTTGGTTATATTTAGCAATAATTTGTAATGTATGAAGAACTTTTTGAATTTTTTGTGTAAAATTTACTATTTTATTAAATTTATTAATAAAATTTTTAGGTTCAACTGAGATATATACTTTCACTTTCTGCCGTTGGAGTGCAGTGTGCGTATCGAAATGAGCAGAGGAAAGGGGAAGGCCCTGTCAAAATCTTTGACTATATAAACATAGACTGCCAGCAACCCCCATTTTTCCCATAGAAGCAGTGTATAAGGAATCGGCCAACACAAAATCCATTTCAAGAGTGTTGGGTGAATAACAGTCTGGTGGGGTTAGCGCAAATCTCATTTTTATATTGCTTACAACGTGAAGTTGGTGTTGGCAGTCCATGTTTATATAGTCAAACATTAAAATGAAGGACGTCTTTGAATAAAAATTAGAGAAATAAATATACTCATACAAAATAATTGAAATTTTTACATTATTTAGAATACTCCTACTTATTTTCAAAAAAAATTAGAGCATATTATGTGCATATATTATAACTTTGGGTGCATATACTGAACAAAATGTATGCATATATATGCGCATATTTTCGTACTTTTGAGTGCATATAATTATCAGCTTTAGTTATAAGCGATAGTAGCGACAGTGAAGAGTTATATTTGACAGCAACAACATTAAATTTCCTTAAAACTTGGGTTCCTAAATTTGTAACTATTATGAAATTACCATCTGCGGAGATTTACGGGCACATTTATTTTTACTGCAGATTATTTAGAAAGTTTCAAAGTAATTTACGCATAAATTTAATAGTAAATTTCGTATACAATTTTCTGTTGGCAAAGTAAAGTTTTCTTTTAAAAGTAATTTATAAGAAAATTTACTCATGAATTTTTGCATAAATTTAGCATCGTGTCATACCAGCTTAAGGTAGTATTGTAAAAGTTGAGTTACCCAAGGAAACATAGGTGTACCCGATTTTTTTGGCAACAACCGTACCTATATAATTATATAGATTTATGAGATTAGAAGGGCGTGATGCCAAGTGGAATTGTTGGGCTGGAAAGGGTTATTGTAATACCAAAAGCATTCTGCTCAGTTAAGATAGTGCTTATGTAGTGTAAATGGCTTGCGTATGAAAACCCTATTGTGGGACACGCTGTACATTATAATAGTTCTTTTGAATAACATTTGATCTAATCTTGTTTGTCAAAATGGGTGTTTGTGTGTTTATTGGTAAATTTGTGTGCTGCTAGGCCAATCGCTGATGAGTTGCTTTTTCCAATTTCATATTGCAAGTAAATATATTAGCAGTCATAGGGAATTTAAAACTTGTTTTACGTAAATATCACATTGCCCCTTTTTCAGATATTCCATAGAATAAATCCGAACTCTTAAGCTTTATTATCACAATGGACATTAAGCTGGAATTACTAGATAAAAATATGTGTAGTACAATGGCCAGCAGCTCACATGAAGCACCGATGGAAGTTAAAGAAAATATAGTAGTCGCACATGTGAATGTACATCGAAAGATCATTGATAGCACTATCGACAGCACAGCTTATCAAGGATTGGATATTAAGCAAGAGGAAGTTGATATAAAAGATGAATTTCTTGTTTCGTATGCAGCAAGTGAAGACCCTGTAACAGAACAGTTTGCATCCACGGTTTGTGAATATGAAGCAGAAGATGAGAATAATTTTTTGAAACGTATGTGTCATACAAAAAAGTGTCTGTCGTGTTCCATTTGTGAATATAAAACAGCTCATAAAAGTCATTTAGTTCAACATATTAAAACACATTCAGCAGAAAGGCCTTACTCGTGTTCTATTTGTGAACACAAAGCAACACGGAAAGATAAGTTAGTTCAGCATATGAGAACCCATACAGGAGAAAAGCCTTATTCTTGTTCTGTTTGTGATTATAAAGCAGCACAGAAACGCCTCGTAGTTATGCATATGAAAATACATACAGGAGAAAAACCTTTTTCATGTTCTATTTGCAAGTTTACAACAGCAAAGAAATCTGGCTTAATCAATCACATGTGGACACATACAGCAGAAAAGCCTTATTCATGTTCTATTTGTGAGCACAAAGCAACAAGGAAAGATCAGTTAGTTCAACATATGAGGTCCCATACAGGGGAAAAACCGTATTCTTGTTCTGTTTGTGAATACAAAGCAGCACGGAAAAGCCTTGTAGTTATGCATATGAAGACCCATACAGGAGAAAAACCATATTCCTGTTCTGTTTGTGAATATAGAGTAGCAGGGAAAGGTTTGTTAGCTATACATATGAAGACACACTCAGGCGAGAAACCTTATTCCTGTTCTGTTTGTGGGTTCAAAACAGCGAGGAAAGCTAGGTTAGTTAACCACGTAATGACACATACGGGGGAAAAACCTTATTCCTGTTCTGATTGTGAGTTCAAATCAGCAAGGAAAGATAAGTTAGTTTTACACATGACGAGACATAGAGCAGAAAAAGCTTATTCCTGTTTTGTTTGTGAATATAAAGCAGCACGGAAAGACTACTTAGTTAAACATATGAAAACACATACTGAAGAAAAATCATATTCTTGTTCATTTTGTCAGTTTAAAGCAGCAAGTAAATATAAGTTAGTTAACCATATGAGAACACATTTAGGTGAAAAATCATAGGCACGCTCTATTTGTGAGTATAGGACAACAGAAAAAAATACTTTAGATACGCATACGCGGAAACAAGCAAAATGTGAAATTAAAATAAGACAAAATAAAACATAATAGCGTTTGAAAGATATGAGTTATATAATCCTATTATTACAGAAACATTGAATAGCAGTGCAAAAATTCAGAGGTTATACATTAAGTGAAAGCATTAATATCACATCTTGCTTATACAGTTTTTTTTTCTACCTTCAGAAATGATCGAACGTTTTTGAATGGTCGTCGTTATACAACGTATGAATAATATGTTGGTGCCACTGTAAGTCTATGTCAAATTCGAGGTTAGCAGGATATCCTGCTGTTGTATGACCATGACCATTCACAAAAGTTCGATCAGTTCTGAAGGCACTTTACAACAATGTGTCTGATAAATTTTAAATTTTGTGATGTGTATCCATTTATTTCAAACAAGTTCTATTGCGGTCCTGTAAAAATTTATTTATTTGATCGCAGAGCTGGGCAGTATTTGTATTTGTAAATACTTTTTTTATTTAAATACTTTGTAGTATTTAAATACTAAGTATTTCAATACTTTTTAATGGACGGTATTTGTATTTCTAGGTGCAAATACTTTGCAAACTATTTAGTATTTAAATACAATTTTGGCAGTATTTAAATATTTTTAGGATATTTAAATAGTTTTACAGTATTTAAATACTTTGAGAGTATTTAAATACTTTCAGAGTATTTAAATACTTTCAGAGTATTTAAATAGTTTCAGAGTATTTAGCTACTTTTTATTTCTTCAAATGTATTTCTAACTAGTAAATACTTTTTGCATAGTTTTAACGTTTATCAAAATCCCAAGTTTTTACTTGAAACGCGAACACGTGTAGTGCTTCAGGTAAACAACCACCCGTGCTAGAGCAAGACAGAAGCCACCAGGCAATTGTGGGCCTGAGCAAGATGCATAAAAAGCCGGTTTGACGGGATGACGGAGACGGTGCACCCCTGCCATTCGATTATTTCAATATTGCATGTTTTGGCAGCGCGGAACAAATAGTGGTGTTTCCTCTGTACATGTGTCGTGATTTGAGGTAAAAATAAATTACTATTACAGTAAGTATACTTATATGTAATAGTATTATTAGTAGTTCATATTCAATATACGCAATTTTATTAATAAAATATTTTATGGATTTTAAGATTTTCTTTTCCGAAATATCCATAAAACACCGCAAACCAATGTTTCCTTTGGAGTTTTTAATAATTCATGTACAATAGTTGAAGCTATGCCATCTTTATTATTTGGCTTAATATTCGAATAAAAGGAAATTTAGAATTTAAAATTTAATTTTGAAAAATTGTTTAACTGGTATACACATGTGTTACTATTTAAATATTTCGCAAGTCTTTTTACATTTTAGGGATATCTAAATACTTCTAAGTATTTTAAATATTTTTAAAATATTCAAATACTTAAGAAATATTTAAATACTTTTTAAAAGTATTTTGCCCAGCTTTGTTGATCGTAAATGATTATGTAATATTTGATATCGACAATAAAATCTTATCTGTAGTGTACATTTGTAGTACTATAACAAATGTATATTTACAAGTTGTTTGTTATTTTACAGTTCTACAAATTGGGCAAGTATAGGAGGTTTAAGCGGGCGTTATAGTTGCTGTCTTAAAGTCGGGGAAATTCTACAAAATATAAGAAATAATAATAGAATTCGATAACATTACCTCTGACACATTATAAGTTGAACTTATATGATTGAGAGCTTTAAAATTGTTTTTAGAGCATAGTATATTTTCCTAATACGATTATCACAATAGGATTTGGGCAAATGTTTTTGTTGATTATGTAGAGATCAGAAAAAATTGCAATAATTAAGTTTCCCAGCAGGTCTATTTTAAGGTTTTTATGACCCCAAAGTTGGTTCAACATTGAACCACGGCAAGGTGAAATTTTAACCATTTTAGGAGTACCAATAATCGTATGGCCATGCCTAAAATATTGTAAAATTCTCCACATCCTCGTCCACATTCTAAAATTTCATTTGTTTAATAATGTTTCCTGTATTAAGTATTTTCATTTATGTAAATCTTCTTTACTTATTTTTTGACAAAACCGTGACCTCACTGAACAGTTCTAATTAATTTTTCTTTAGAAAAGTTTAAAATTGCTCACTGAAATGCATTTAACACGATTTTCGGCCGCAATATTAATTATTTAGGAATTATTTAGAAGGGAGTGCAGAAATGTGTTCCCAATAATTTATTATAACTTGAAATTCACTCCAGAAGCACATTAGAAGCTTTCGTGACGATATGGCAATATGGAAGTAGTTATTTTGTAAAATATGAGCTCAGCAACCATCTCTCGTACAACAAGTACGAGTGAACCGGCAAACTTAAAAAAGGAGATGAGTGCGTTTGTAAAGTTGAACCTAGAAAAAGAAGTAATAATTAAAAAAGCCTACAAACTAGAACCAAAGACGTGTCTACTGGAAATGGAAAACGATGAGAAAAGAAATAATGGAAGATGAAACTAAAGAATGTAGGAAGCGGAAAGATTTTCATCAACAACGATATGACGAAGCAGGAACGAGACATTGATAACCTAGTACGGAAAAGAGCTTGGGAAGAGAGAAAACGGGAAAAGAACTATAGTAGGCTACCAAAAGTTATATATCAATGGGGTAGAGTGGAAGTGGAACAAAAACGACAGGCTGGAAGAAACGGTGAGGAAGAAACCGCCAATAGACGAGGATGCAAAAAACTAGTGGAATTAGGATCAGGTAGCACAAAAACGAATTTGGCAGTGGAAACGGATAAGAATAGGGATAAAAAAATGGTACAACAAAAACAATATAGCGAAACGAAAAGATTTGGAGTGTGGAATGTACAGGGGTTGAACGGAAAAGAAAATGAACTGGTACAAGAATTTGAGGCGAGCAACCTAATATTTTTCGGCCTCACTGAAACGAAAAAAAAGGGACAAGGAAGAATATTGGTAAGAAATGATCACCTATTACTATATAGTGGAGTACCGGAACAGCAAAGAGCTGGTGCGGGAGTAGGAATCCTCGTTAAAAAAAAAATATGTAAAAGATATAAAAAAATGGAAATTTGTCAACGAGATATTAATAAGAGTGGACATAAAGGATAGAAAGAAAGAGACATTGACTATAATAGTAGCCTACGGACCATCTGAAAATGAGAATAAAGCGCTGAAGGATATGTTCTGGGAAGTATTGCAAGAAGAAAAAGACTTGATAAATAATAGTATATATATAATAGGAGATTTCAACGGAAGGGTAGGCAGCAGTAACAAAAAAGGATACCCAGTGGGACAGTATGGTGAAGATAGCTCGCATAATAATAACAACGGCTGGAGGATCATAGAGTTCTGTTTGCATAACAAGCTGGTAATAAGCAATACCTTCTTTAAGCATAAGGATATTCACAAGTATACGCGTGTAATGCAGTCACGAAACGAGAAATCCATAATAGATTTAGTACTAGTAGAAAATAAGCAGAAGAAGCTACTGAAAGACGTTAGGGTGTACCGCGGCAGAGAAATCGGCAGTGACCATTACTTAGTACAGGCACAAATAAAACAAACAACAGGTGAGTCAACATCACAGAGAAAGGAAAATGACAAGTATAAGCAACCGGGAATTAAAGCTCATAAACTTTTAGAACCAGAAACGAGCATTAGGTACAGAGAAGCTACAAAAAGGGAGTTCAGTAAGATAGACTGGCAGGGGATTAGTGAGATAGAACAGTTATGGGAAATGTTCAAGAAGACAATAAGCAAGGCTGCCGCAGAAATATGTGGGAAAACAGTTCAAAGACACAAGAAACACACCGCCTGGTGTAATACCGAAATACAGGCAGAAGTTAAAAAGAAAAAGGAGCTGTGGAAAATATATCTTAGTAATAAGACAACACGTAACGAACAAGCATATAAAGAACAAAGAAGTAAAGTAAAAAAGAAGGTCAATGGAGCCAAACAAAAAACCTGGGAAGAATTAGGAAATAAGATGGAAGAGAATATCTAAGGTAATTCAAAACTGCTGTACCGCACATTAAAAAACTTCAGAAAGGAGAAGACAGCGGGTATTAAGTGTATAGAAGATAAGGGCAGACTAATAATGGACAACGAGCAAACAGTGGAAAGATGGCGGGAATATTTTGCTGAGTTATTAGAAGGCGGGGAGGAGAGGACGACACAAAGCAATGTAGAAGTGAGGGACCTAGGAGAAGTGGATGGAATAGACATAGAGGAGGTGCGGCAAGCTGTTAGAAAGTTAAAAAACGGCAAGGCTGCTGGGCAAGATAATTTAAAAGCAGAAATGCTAAAGTACATGGACAGAGAAGGATTTGCATGTCTACACAAATTAATAGACTTGGTATGGAAAGCTGGGTTCATCCCGTGAGACTGGACAATTGCCATAATTTTACCGCTGTTTAAGAAAGGCGATACAAAAAAGTGCTCAAATTACCGGGGAATATCTATATTAAGTTGTGTCAGCAAAGTATATGAAATTATACTTGAGAAAAGGTTGAGGCGATACATAGAAGCAACAATAGATGACAATCAATGCGGCTTCAGACCCGAAAGAGGAACTACAGATCTCATATTCAGTTTGAGGCGACTAATAGAAAAAACTTTAGCGTATGACAACACACTATATTTTTGCTTTATTGACCTTAACAAGGCGTTCGACAACTGCCCTCGTGAAAAAATATGGGAAGTGCTAAACAAACGGGGAGTCAATAAAATGCTAATTAGAGCTATCAGAAGTCTCTACGAAAATACTAGAAACGTAATAAGAACAAACAATGTTACATCAAATGAATTCATGACGACCAAAGGGGTCAAACAAGAAGGAGTTCTCAGTCCTCTTCTCTTTATAACACTAATGGACGAGATAAACAAAGCTTGTAAACATAAGCTAAAGAGAACCAGAGTAGGAGTTTATAACTTGCAACAAGTCTGCATTTCAGAGCTAATGTATGCAGATGATTTAGTATTGATTGCGAACAGTGGAAAAGACCTACAAAACAACGTAACAACATGAAACGAAGAATTAACAAAGAATAACATGAGCATAAACATTGATAAAACCGAAACTATGGTAATAAGTAGGACTGAGCAGCAACTACAAATTATCATTAACAATACTCGGATAAGACAAGTAGATAATTTTACATATCTAGGTTCCATAATAAATGCAAAAGGCGAATTAGAACTGGAAATTAACAACAGAATAACGAGCACAGCCAAATTATACTTTGCCTTGAACAAAATATTTATAAGGAAGAAAGAAATAAGCATCTCCACTAAAAGTAAGATTTTTATACTTACCGGTGCTATTATACGGGTGTGAAACGTAGGCCATGGGCGACAAAGATAAGAACAGAGTGCAAGCAAGCGAAATGCGGTATCTGAGAGCAGTGTCAGGAGTGACCAGGAAAGACTGTATACAAAACAGTGCAATATGCGAGTGCTTAAATGTTGAAGGTGTACATGTGACATTAGAACGGAGACAACTAGCATGGTTTGGACACATGGTGCGTATGAGCGAGGACAGAAAGGTGAAATCTATATGGAGGGCTGCAGTAGATAAGAGAAGAAGGGGAAGACCAAGCAGAAGTTGGAACAGTGAGATAGCGAAGAGCTCAGCAAAAGGGGGAAGAATTGGAGACAAGCCGAGAGACTAGCCGAAAATCGTCGTGAGTGGAGAGACTTCTGCCGCTACGCCTCGACACCGTAAGGTAGAAGAAGATCGATTATGTATGTATGTATGTATGTATGAAATGCACTCCAGAAGCACATTAGAAGCTTTCATGTCGATATGGCTATTTGTAAGTAGCTATTCTGAAAAATATAAGCTCAACGACGATCTCTTAGCGTTATTTCGGCAGTCAGCTATTACAGAACATTCATACTCTAATGTCTAATGGGTGCTACAAGTACGGGTAAAATAGAGTAAAATGCAATCAATGGTCCGCGATATTCATAACGGTCCTACTAAACACTATATTAATTGAAATGCAGGAATTATTTTGTAGGGAGTGCGGAAATGCGTTCCGAATAATTGACTGTAACTCGAAATGCCCCCCAGAAGCACATTAGAAGCTCTCGTTTTGATAGGGCCATATGTAAGTGGTTATTCTGAAAAGTATAAGCGCCACGATCATTTATGAGCGTTATTTCGGCAGCCAGCTATTATAAAACATTCATATTGTGTATAATGAATGCTGTAAGTACGAATAACATAGAATACAGTACAACGAATGGTCTGCTATAGTCATAACATGTCTTACTAAGCACCATATTAATTAATATGCAGGAATTATTTAATAGAAAGTGCGGAAATGTGTTCTTAATAATTTACTGTACTCGAAAAGCACTCCAGAAGCATATTGGAAGCTTTCGTATCGATATGGCCACATGTAAGTAGTTATTCTATAAAATATAAGCTCAACGACGATCTCTGAGCGTTATTTAGCCAGTCAGCTACTTCAAAATATTCATATTGTGTCTAATGGTTCCTAGAAGTACGGATCAAGTAGAATAAAATGTAAAGAATGGTCCACGACAGTCATAACAGGTCTTACTAAACGCTAAATTAATTAAAATGCAGGAGTTAGTTAGTAGGGAGTGCAGAAATGTGATTCTAATAATTTACTGTACCTTGAAACGCACTCATGAAGCATATTAGAAGCTTTCGTGTCCATATGGCAATATGTAAGTAGTTATTCTGTAAAATATGAGCTCAGCAACGATCTCTGAGCGTTATATCGCCAGCCAGCTACTATAAAATATTCATATTGTGTCTAATGGGTGCTATAATTACGGATAAAATAGAATAAAATGCAGCGAATGGTCCGCGGTAATCATAACAGGTCTTAATTAAGGCAATATTAATTAAAATGTACTAGTTTTTAAGAAGGGAGTGCGAAAATGGTTCCTAATAATTTACTGTAACTCGAACTGCACTCCTGAAGCATATTAGAAACGTTCCTGTCTATTAATCCATTTGTAATCAGTTATTCCGAAAAATATAAGCGGAACGACGAGCTCTGAGTGTTTTGTCGCCAGCAGGCTACTATAAAATATTTATATTGGTTGCTATAAGTACAGATAAAATACAATACAATGCAGCCAATGGTCCGCGACAGTCATAACATGTCTTACTAAACGTTGTATTAATCAAAATGCAGGAATTATTTGGTAGGGAGTGCGGAAACATGATTCTAATAACTTACTCTAGCTTGAAATGCACTCACGAAGCATATTAGAAGCTTTCGTGACTATATGGCAATATGTAAGTAGTTATTATGTAAAATATCAGCTCAGGAACGATCTCTGAACGTTTTGACACCAGTCAGCTACTACAAAATATTCATATTGTGTCTAATGGGTGCTATAATTACGGATAAATAGAATAAAAAGCAGCGAATGGCCCGCAATAAACATAACAGGTCTTACTAAACGCTAAATTAATTAAAATGTAGGAGTTATTTAGTAGGGAGTGCGGAAATATTGTAAGGAGGGAATAACGGTCGGCCTTACCTTTTGGCGAAAGTTATATTTGATATTTTGTCGGCTGGTAACTATCGGCCTAATTGCGCTAGCTCGCCGCGAGGGTCGGAGGGTTGCAGATATGCTGAAAAAGTATAATAAAAAAGGAGAGGGCGCCAGGTCCTCGACTCAGTTCTAATCCATGTGCCGGACCGTGCACAAGGTAAAGACAATTTCCAGCAGAACAAAGAAAAATAATCAAATCAACCACCAAAGAAAATATCACAGCTTTATTATTAAATGGTGGATATATACTATAGTGCAAACACAAACATAAATGTATAATAAATATTCAAATACATATACGTATCCATACGTTGTAGCAATTATAAATTTCAATGTAAATATATATATCTAAATAAATTACAACAAATGCATGCAAAAAGAAGAAATGAAGTTTCGAGCCAAAAATAGATATTACCATGCAAACATTCGTAAAGCTAAATTTAGGCCGCAAATCGTTGGACGATACAAACACTCTAAAAAGAAACGAGAGTACGCAGGGCGTCGCGGAGACAATTAAAATAATTTAAATTGATTAAGCGCGAGTCGCGGAGCGAGTTTAAAATTTCGCGTATACTGGCTCAGAGCAATACAAGTCCACCTTGGCTAACGTTTCAACCCCGAGGGTTAGCCCTAAATGACGCTATATTTATATTTAAAATTTTCTAATGGGCGGAATCAACGTGCGTTTGCGTGGCCACACATGAACAACGGTGTCCATATTAAAAATGCATTAAGTGTACTTATGTATATTTACATGCTAAAGATAGCAAAGGCTTGGATTTGCCCCTTACTCGGTTAGCGGAGATCTGCAAATAATCACAATGCTTCCGTTGTGGGTTCACGAGACACTGCCACTGTAGTGTGCCTATCTTCACGCTGAACGTTTGACATGAAAACAGCAAAACTCAAAGCGTCCGAACCGTGTTATGCTGCCAAACCCGGGTGTCTTATGCAAGCGGGTGAGTAAAAGCGACGTCCAGATAGGACACAAGTGAAGCTCAAAGCCCTACAAGTTCTACTCTATAAATTTTTCAGATAACAGAGGTCAGTGGATTGGGAGACCCGAAGGCACAAACGGAGCAATACACATGTCAGGTCATTTTGTATTTTAATTAGCCACCTAGGCTTTAGGGCAGCGTGCCCGTATGTTAAACCCTTTTAGTTACTTATTTGGCTTCATCGCCTAGTTCCATAATAATGATTTTGCACATATTTGGCCTCAAGCGCAGTATTTCTCGTCATCCGGGGCACCCCTTTGTTGGTACTTTGACAGTCGGGTGTTAACGCTCGCAGGATTTCCGAATCTTTTAGAATTTACGCTGTTGGTGTGACTGCGACTCCTCGCACTCTCTTTGTCACCGGAACTTATTTGTTTTATTGGGCGCATCGCCATTGGCTGTCGAGAGTCACGTGGTAACGCCGTTTTGGTTCACGCTACTTCGGGCGTCCTAACGGTCCTTGCTTGGGGGATTTTCAGCCGAGAGCCGTCGATCTAAGAGGTCGGATAGTGTGTGTGTTCGTGAGGCGCTCCCGCCCTTGGCGGGGGCGTCAGCCTTTTCCCGTCTCGTGCTGCTTCAGCAAGTGTTGGATAAACTGTTTCGCCTCAAGCGGCAGTTCAACTCAGGCCATTGAACAAGGGAGGTGTGTGTGTGTCGTTGGCGGCGATCTTATTACGCCAAGGCGTAGGTGTGATGGAAGTCCATGCCCGGTTCTACGTCGTCACGTAAGGGAGTGTTCCCTTTAGCTCGTTGTGCGAGGATTCCGTTGAGGTAGGACATCACTTGTACTAGCTTTGCCGTCGTAGCGGCGTTTGTTGAAGCGCCAGCCTTTGTCGCCATTTTGGACGCATCCAGACCATTCACACGTCGGCCGTTTTAGCGGCGAATGAATTGCCACAGGCAACCTGTTTCCCTCCAGCTGGACCGCATGCCAATCTCTTGGGCCGTCACCAATAAAATTAAGGTATTTGTAACCATTGAATCATACTAACTTCTCGTGCGCGAGCTGTGCGCTTAATCATGTGAATAATTGCTGAACTCTTGGCATACGTGCTGTAAGGCGGCAACGCCAGTTTGGTCGCGGTAAAATTGCATGTGCGCGAACTTGATGTGAAATCTTGTGCACCGTTAAAAACGTACCATTTGCATCTTAAATTGTTGTCGCGAAGTGGCGTCGCTCGCTCATTTTTGATCTAATCACTTCCCTCACTTGGGCTTTGCTGTGTTTGCCCAAATTATCATGTGAGCATTTTTATGAACAAACGTTCCCTTTGTGGGACTCATATGTCAAACTGCTTTTGATTTTGTACAGTTATGGGTGTTGTTTAGTAACAGTAGTGCGCCCATCAGCTGATGCTTATCTATAAGAACTAACGCAATGTTTGCGGCACGCTTTGCCGCCCCAATGTAAGAATCGAATAATAGACGCTTATCTATAACATAATAACATGGGATCACGATACTTCAGTAATGAAGTTACGATAGAGAGATCTAGTTAAGAGACGCTTTATTCTTGGTCGCTTTGTGCATGTTCTGTTTCAGCGTGCGCCCATCATTGAGGAGATAAATGTACGGTGGAGCCAGTGAGATCAGAGCATGCAGGTAAGCTTGGTGGTGACATTGTCGTGGCTGAAAAAGCCCCACTTCATGGTCTCAGTATTTTTGCCATCACGAAATCGTTGTGTGAGTTTATAATTCACGAGTACCCCTATCGACGGAGTGTCTTGAATACTTCGCCCCCGTCTAACCGCCCAGGCCCGGTTATTCGGGTTAAGACAGGCTTGGTGGCGCCCTCTTTATTTTACCGTTATTTACCGACCCTCTGGCCGTTACCCTTAGATAATCTCGTTAAGAACCCGCCCAACCCCACTGAAAGTCTAGCCGGCCTATCTTGTTGCGGCTGGGTAGCGGCCTAGGAAAACTTTCGTCCCGATTTTGTCCATTATGGCACGCGCCGGCCGTTTCGTTGTTATATGAGCCGGGGCGGTGTCGTAAAGTCAGTTTAAGACCGTAACACACAGGTAAACCTTATGACCTCAATTTAGCAAGTAGCAGAGGGTAACCGCATGTCATTGCGCGGCGGTCCTAACAAGAATAACACAATTACAAATATTACTAAACTAACGATGCACGAAACCTACTCTCGCACAATCCGTGCTGATGAAATCACACATGCCCGAAGTGCTAACGGCATGAAACAGTAAGATTCAATTATAAGTTACAACAGGCGCAATGCATATTAACTACAATAACGTCTTGCCTGCAGGGAGGTTCTCCAGAACCTAACCTCTCCGTTTGCTTTGGACGTAGCTAGCAAAGCAACGAGGACGGCCGCAGCTGCGGGATGCAGTGCCAGCTATGGAGGCTGCAAAACGACTTGCAGGTGGGTGTAAAGCAGTTGCTCACTCTTCAGCGTTGCCCACAAGAGTTGCAAAATTCACAGGTGATGCGACCATCTTAGGGGCCCAGTGCATCGAACTGGACTGTAGCAGGGTGCAGTCGAACGGGGTAGGTCTACTCCAGACAGGAAGGATTTCAACCATATGGGGAGTGTCTTAACTCCCACCGGAAATTGGCTAAAAACGCACAAGAAGAAACTGGTTTAGTCTTACCTCAAGCTGGGGGTGGAGCTGAAAGAACGTGCTAAAGTCGGTTCCAGGAGATCCGCCAAAAGCGAAAGGATGCAAGTAAGTGGCTAACCAATCATTACGAACGCCCACGATAACGCAGAAATGCTTCCAGATCCCTCAAACAATCTATTCGAAGAGGCGAGCCCTACCAAAGGGCTATGAAGCACTTAGCTGCAGAGGAACACCTACTAGCACGACAATTTAGCTTGAAAAGAAAGCCGAAAAATTCAAAAACCCAGCCTACAGGTCATATGATAACAAAATTTGGGCCAGAAGATTCCAAAAAACCAGTCAGGCAAGTTTGACTACAGGAAAAGATAACATTGCTCTAGCAAGAAATGGAATAGTTAAAAATAATTTGTATCACCGGTTGCCTAGCGGCCGTAACCAAATATTTGTAAAAATATAGCAAGAATAAACCTAATTTGCAAGATATGAGTAGTTAAACGAGGGGTTGCTTACGAAACTGCATGATAATTATAGGAGAGTAATTAAAAATAAGATATAGCCAATTATACCCAGTTTAAAGCATGCAAAAATTGGCAAAAGCCAACCATAAATATTCAGGTTCAAAAATTCAGCTAGCAAATTCAATACTACGGGGGACGCTCCAAAAGTATCGTAACAAATTCTCCCCCCACAAAAGGGAGGGTAAATCACCCCAGATTTACCCTACCATACAACTGCCATCAATACTGAATTGCCCAAAAAAAAAACGATGCCTGCCGGAAAGAAATACAAAGGGAAGAAACAGAGGACTTAAAAGAGTAGACAGGAAGAGAGGATGTAAGAGTTCAAGTACAACATCGAAAACAACTAGACACCAACCTCTTCCGTCGCTGCAAGGTGATGTGAGCTGCGCCGGTGGAAGGGAAGGTTACGTCAGGTTGCAACAAAGATGCACCCGAAACGCAAATACCTCGGAAAAATGCGGAGTGGGAGACAGGAAAGCGAACGACACAGAAGAAGGAAGGGAAAGGAGAACCAACCTCAACCAAGGGTTAAGTACTTAGGCCCAGGATCGACCTACAGCACTGACGCTATCTCCAAATGACGGAAGATAGAACGGATATCCAAAATAACACGAAGTATAAAGAGAACGAACACAGCAAAAAGAAGGAACATCCCTTTCAAACAAGAAAAAAAATGAGACAGAGAAAGATGGGAGAAATGAAGGGACCAGATGTTTAGGCCGGGACTCCAATTCGAGAAAAAGGAAAGGTGAGTTGGGTCCCAAGGTTCCGTCCGACGTCCCCAAACCAACCTCCCAAAAAGACGTGGATTAAACCAAATCATCATAATTGTCGACAGCGTTATTGAGCTTCAAGTCTTTGGCATGCCAATTCCCGCATAGATGTCCGTCTGGATCCTTAAGTTGATATATGAAGCGAGACAATTTCTTATGAATTATAAAGGGTCCAATGAACTTGGGTGCCAATTTAGCAGTAAAGTGGTTAGCAGCATCTGATTGCGTGAAGTTTCTTCTCCAAACTGAGTTGCCTACCTGATATTCATCAGGTCGTCTTCGCAGGTTGTAGTATACCTTCGAACGATCGTAGGCCCTAGCAAGACGAACTTTTACTTCTTTGTACAATCGTTGCAGCGCTTGGGCTCTTATGTTGGGGTTTTCATCCCTTATGACACGAAGTTCGGGACTTTCATCTTCAGGTCTTTCTTCAGGATTCCCGTCGAGTGTAATTTCTCGGCCAAAATTCAAAAAGTAGGGGCTATGACCAGTGACATCATGCTTGGAGGTTCTTATGGCACAGGCGACTTGTTGTAAGTATTTATCCCACTCACGTTGTTTGTCGGACACGTACGCTGTAAGCATTGTTTTCAGAACAGGATTGATGCGTTCTGTTGGATTTGCCTGAGGGTGATACAACGCTGTAAACGCTATTCTGCAGCCATAGTTCCTAGCCAAGGCAGTAAATTCGCGACTCTTGAACTGGACACCATTGTCGCAGATAATTCTCTTCGGAGCGCCAAACAATAAAAACACGTTCTCTTCAACGTGACGTACGATTGAAGCGGCCGTAACCTTACGAAGGGGAAATACAAGAGGAAGTTTAGTGAAACAATCAGCCATTACAAGTATATACTGATATCCCCGAGAAGAACGAGGTAGAGGTCCTATGAGGTCCATACAGATGACCTCCCAGGGCTTCGAGATGTTTGTGTGACCTCCTATATGTCCAGCGGGTGGTCGTTGGTCAGGCTTAGTGCGGGAACACACCTTGCAGTTGCGAATGTAGCGCAGAACGTCTGTTCGCATCTTGGGCCAGTAGTACCTCTGAGCTATACGACCTAAGGTTTTCGAAACGCCAAGATGTCCTGAGGTAGGATCATCATGATTACGTCGTAGTATTTCTGAACGTTTGTCCTTAGGTAGAACTATTTTCCAGTCTTCATCGGCCTGCACGAGTTCCGGGTATGGGCTCCTCACGTGTTTATAAAGTTGCGAGTTTGACTCGCGCCAAGCAGGATAGTGCTGTGGATCGTTGCGGATTTTTAGGCGCATCCGAGCATACCAACGGTCTTGAACATCATCGTCCTCAGTGACTTCATCGACAATAGGTACGGACCTGGATAGAGCGTCAGGTACGACATTGTCTTTGCCTTTGCGATGGATAACATTGAAATAATATTGTTGTAGGCGTATGGCCCAACGCGCAATGCGTCCTATGGGATCTTTAATATTATGCAACCACTTGAGGGCGTAGTGGTCGGTCACGACGTCGAACTTAGTTCCCTCAATGTACGGGCGAAGTTTTTCGATGGCGAAGAGTACCGCGAGACATTCACGTTCCGTTGTGCTGAACCTCCGTTCATTCTTCGTGAGCGAACGGCTTATATAGCAGACGACCTTCTCTCCCTCGGGATACGTCTGGGACAAGACGGCTCCGAGTCCATAACCAGAGGCGTCCGTCTGAATGGTGAAGGGCCGACTGAAATCTGGGCAAGAGAGCCCAGGGGCCGAGACGAGGCAGTCTTTGATGGTGTCAAATGCGGTTTGACATTCCTCAGACCAAACAAACTTCTGGTTCTTGCGAAGCAGACGAGTCATAGGTGACACTACGGACGAAAAGTTGGGCACAAAGCGCCGGTACCAAAATGCCATTCCCAATATTCTTCTAACCTCTGGGACCATCTTGGGGTTAGGGATGTTCAAGATGGCTGCGACCTTTTCCGGGTCGACAAGCAGACCATTGGAGTTGACGACGTACCCCAGGTACTTCAATTCGGGGTTACAAAAGTGACACTTCTCCCGGTTCAAAGTTAGGCCGGCCTTGGCGATCCTAGATATGACTTCCTTCAAGACCTCCAGGTGTTTTTCGAAGGTAAGAGTGCAGATAATAACGTCATCCAAGTATGTGAAAGCGTAACGTTCTAGGTCGGCACCAATAACTCGGTCGATAAGACGTTGCCAAGTCGCCGGGGCGGTATGAAGACCGAACGGAAGGCGACAAAATTGATACAACCCACGATTAGGGACAGTGAAAGCAGTTAGCGGGCGGCTAGCGACAGAAACCGGCACCTGAAAGTAAGCTGACTTGACATCTAACGTGGTCAGGTATTGTGCATCACGTAACTTGTCCAAGATGTTGCTGATGTACGGAAGTGGATAGGCATTCGGTTGGCTCACCTTATTGAGCTTTCGATAGTCTACGCAGAAGCGGTAAGAACCATTCTTCTTCTTTATCATAACGATGGGCGATGACCATGCGGATGTTGAGGGTTCCACAATGCCCTTTTCTAACATATCGTCGAGCTCTTCATTCACGTGCTTTTGTAAAGCAGGCGAGATTGGGTAGTAGCGCTGCTTAATTGGTTCAGCATCCGTCTTGATTACGTGTTCCACTAAATGGGTAGATCCTACACCATCTCCTATCAAGGAAAAAGCTTCGCTGATAGTTTGATCAAGCACAGCTTGTTCGTCGTTCGTGAGGTGTTCAGTCGAACGGATCGCAGCGATTTGCTCATCAGCCGAGGCTTTGGAGAAGGTCCATTCCCCATGGCGAAGATCTGGCACAAGGGCATCCTCTTCCAGAAGTCGGTGCCCAAAATGAGTGTATGTGGTAACGAGGGGATAACCAGGACTTCAAAGGTTCTCACCCGGTTCCTCAAGACGATGGGGACGGTAAGTGTACCAATGCTCTGACATTTCTCGCCGTTGCTAACACTGCAGGTAGTGGGTTTATCGGAGCTTAAATTGCAGGAGTTCCTTAATACGTTCCAACCTTGGCGACCTAAAATGGTACGGCTCGCGCCGGAGTCTAACAAATCAAGAAGTTCCTTTCCAAAAATAGACACTCGAAGATAGGGCCTCTCATCTTTGTTGGCGTGACCCAAGATGAAGTCAAGCAATATGCGATGTTGTCTAGGTAAATCGCTCGTTGTGTGTGGTTGTTTGACAGCATTGGCTTCAGAAGAGTTTCTCTTTTTAGACTTGCAGTGTGATGGGCACTGAGCCATGTGATGGGCACTGAGCCATGCGATGGTCAGGCTTTCCGCAGTTCCAGCAGACACCAAAGGGTCGAGCAGCTGTAACCTCGCAGACTTGTTCTTCGGCAGAGGGACTAGGAGTGGAACTAGTTTCCTCAATGGCAGCAGCTCTCGCTCCAAAACGGGGCTTGTGATAGGCCAAGTCAGGTTCGAGGGCTTGATAAGGCGGAGGTGGGTTCTTGAACCTCGAAGCACGCACCTTAGCATCTTCAATTAATTTTCCAAGTTGTCTGAGTTGCGAGATACTCGTGGGAGAGTAGAGAGCCAGTTGAGCCTGTAAGTATGGTTGCAAGTTCCTACGCATAATTTCTATGCGCTCCATTTGTACAGGTAAACGAGAAAGGCGACTAAAAAGGTTCTCCATGACAGCGACGTAGACCATTACGGACTCATCGGGTCCTTGGATTCTACTACGGATTTCATCCCATAAGCTAGTTTCGTAGTCGCAAGGCAGAAAAGCGGCTTTCAAGGCGATGATCAATTCATCCGATGAACGGATAGTGTTACGAATGGAACGAAACCAAATTCGAGCATTGCCAGTGAACAATTCGATGGCAGCAGCAAAAAGTTGATCCTTGGACACGTTTCGAGCTACACGAGTCTCTTCTATCTCTTCCAGGAAGCTAGTCAAACCATTTCCTCCATCGGAGGTAATCCTCCATTTATTGATGGCTAAATAATTGGCTGAAGTGTGTCTATATGACGCAGAATGATTGACCTCTTCAGCAGCAGACGAGCGTCGATTGACGGCATCGGCAAAGGGTGGATAATCCAAGTACATGCCAGGTTGAATGGCTGAGCTAGAGGGAATAGGCTGAGGGGCAGAAAACTGTGAAGTGAACAAAGGGTGACTCCACGTAACCGAATTAGCAGTCGAACGAACAGGCAAGGCAGCATCTTCCTGAGACATAGTGACAGCAGCGGAGCCGGACATTTTGGCGCAGCCGTTTGGGCGCGGCCGTTCGGGCGCGGCCGTTTGGGCGCGAAGACACTTGGGCGCAGAGCCACTTGGGCGCGAGACATTTGGACGCGAGGAAATTAATTAACGTATATTAGTATTAGCTAGCTTTACTATTCATAGGTCTGAAAATTTATTTTAAATAACGAAAATTACTTAAAGCACGTTCAAGGAGGTGGCGGGCGGCAAAAATTTAGTATAGAAATATTAATTGTCAAAAATTAGAATATTATTAAAACAAGTTAAAAATTTTAACTTTCCGGTAAATACTAGCAAATATTTTGCGGAGATTTATTACATTAAAATAATAAGTAACAAAGAATAAATGAATAGAGATTGGGTACAAACAGAGCTATTGATGAACCATCCAACCATTTGGAGATACGTCGACAGCCTGAAAACTATTCAACGAAGGAGAGATGTTGCCTATGAACAGTTACTTGCGGGAAATAAGCCCACTGAAAAAAAAACAAAAATTTATCCAGGCTGATAGAAAATAAAAAATTTGGTTAAAGATTATAATAATCAATATAATCATGTAGACGGCGTAAACAATAGGGACATTCTAGAATTTTTAAGAGGCATTTCGTACAATTATGAAATAAATGCGTGAATGCTTCTTGTTTATATTTTAAAAAATTGTATATATTTACTTTAAGAATAATATGTATTATAATGGTAAAAATGTCAAAAATAAATTTTGATTATTAAAATTAATCTTTTTATATGATTATTTATTATTATTATTATTTCTGCTTTTATCTTCAGTTAGTCGGTTCATAACATAACGAAAATAATTGATTACTTTAAATTTAAGGTTTATTGTTAAGTATTATCATTATAAACAAAACTCGAAGTCGACTAGTTTCGGTCAAAACAGAACACATATTAGAAACATATTAAACATTAGAACCATCAATCGATTAAATATAGCACAGCATTATTCATTTACCAGCACAATAAATGAATTTTTATTTTAAATTATTTTCAACACCTTTTATTTCAATTCAGAATTATTATTTCATATCTAACATAGGTACTGCCTTTTTTATGTATTCAGAATTATTTCAAAACTAATCTAATATTCTACTTTCTTTATTTTTATTCGGATTTATTTCAAAATTTATCTAATATAGGTACATACTACCACCTTATTTAAAATTAATCTCATAACGGTTTCAATAAATAATTGGATTATTCTTTTAATATTGTTTGATTAATTACATTAACTTCTCAGGATAAATAATGATTTAATAAATGTTTGTTTATTTATGTCAAATTGAAATTATTCACACTTAATGTGTTCCTGAATCCCAATGTTGACCCTTTCTCGCGCCCAAGTGTCTCGCGCCCAAGTGTCTCGCGCCCAAGTGTCCCCGCGCCCAAACGGCCGCGCCCAGACGGCCGCGCCCAAACGGCCGCGCCCAAACGGCCGCGCCCAAATGTCCTAGACCGTGACAGCAGAGCTATGGGGGCGAATTTGGGTTTCCGAAGATAAAACTAACGAACCATCCTCCGAGCTTGAATCACTCGGTGCAGCTGTCGTGTCGTTGCGAGCTTGGGTATCAACGTGAAGCTGAAGTTTCGCTTCCAAGGCGGCAATTAATTGTTCGCATCTAACCTTCAAGGACTCCAACCTAGAAGCGGAATCTGGTTCTGCTGTAATATGACCTAACCGACCTTGAACATGAAGAAGGCGAGTACCTAAACGTTGTGCATCATTGTCCAAGTTCCTAGAGGTGCAACTGTCAATTTCGGCAGCTAAAATAGAAAGTTTGTCTTCGCAGATCGCAAGTTCTTCAGTAGCGTCCAAAGACACGGGAGTGAAAGTGACATTCATAAGAAGATCCATCTTCAGACGGGCACGAAGTAATTTACGTTTGTCCTGGGCATTGCCCTGAATGACAATGTCTCTAACTCGAAGCTCATAATCGAGCTCATCGACGAGCAGTCGATTAACATCTAAACGAAATACCATCTTGCTGTTCCAACAGGACAAGATGATAAAAAAAAACTTATTTAAGCTAGACTTATAACTATCCAAGCAAGAACCTGTAATTAAGCATGCAATAAACAAACCTATAACTAGCAATAATCAATTGTAAATACCCAACAAGTATCGACAATAAATAGTACCAAATGTAAATCACCTAGCCAATAATAAATTCTAACACCCTAACAGTTCGATTTGCACTATAGTACCACTAAGTACCCTAATAACGACGTAGTCAAGCGTCGATCATGCCCCACGTTGGGCGCCAAAATCTTTTTGAAAGGAGGTAATAACGGTCGGCCTTACCTTTTGGCGAAAGTTATATTTGATATTTTGCCGGCTGGTAACTATCGGCCGAATTGGGCTAGCTCGCCGCGAGGGTCGGAGGGTTCAGCTATGCTGAAAAAGTATAATTAAAAAAAGGAGAGGGGGCCAGGTCCTCGACTCAGTTCTAATCCATGTGCCGGACCGTGCACAAGGTAAAGACAATTTCCAGCAGAACAAAGAAAAATAATCAAATCAACCACCAAAGATAATATCACAGCTTTATTATTAAATGGTGGATATGTACTATAGTGCAAACACAAACATAAATGTATAATAAATATTCAAATACATATACGTATCCATACGTTGTAGCAATTATAAATTTCAATGTAAATATATATATCTAAATAAATTACAACAAATGCATGCAAAAAGAAGAAATGAAGTTTCGAGCCAAAAATAGATATTACCATGCAAACATTCGTAAAGCTAAATTTAGGCTGCAAATCGTTGGACGATACAAACACTTAAATTGATTAAGCGCGAGTCGCGGAGCGAGTTTAAAATTTCGCGTATACTGGCTCAGAGCAATACAAGTCCACCTTGGCTAACGTTTCAACCCCGAGGGTTAGCCCTAAATGACGCTATATTTATATTTAAAATTTTCTAATGGGCGGAATCAACGTGCGTTTGCGTGGCCACACATGAACAACGGTGTCCATATTAAAAATGCATTAAGTGTACTTATGTATATTTACATGCTAAAGATAGCAAAGGCTTGGATTTGCCCCTTACTCGGTTAACGGAGATCTGCAAATAATCACAATGCTTCCGTTGTGGGTTCACGAGACACTGCCACTGTAGTGTGCCTATCTTCACGCTGAACGTTTGACATGAAAACAGCAAAACTCAAAGCGTCCGAACCGTGTTATGCTGCCAAACCCGGGTGTCTTATGCAAGCGGGTGAGTAAAAGCGACGTCCAGATAGGACACAAGTGAAGCTCAAAGCCCTACAAGTTCTACTCAATAAATTTTTCAGAGGTCAGTGGATTGGGAGACCCGAAGGCACAAACGGAGCAATACACAGGTAAACCTTATGACCTCAATTTAGCAAGTAGCAGAGGGTAACCGCATGTCATTGCGCGGCGGCCCTAACAAGAATAACACAATTACAAATATTACTAAACTAACGATGCACGAAACCTACTATCGCACAATCCTTGCTGATGAAATCACACATGCCCGAAGTGCTAACGGCATGAAACAGTATGATTCAATTATTAGTTACAACAGGCGCAATGCATATTAACTACAATAACGTCTTGGCTGCAGGGAGGTTCACCAGAACCTAACCTCTCCGTTTGCTTTGGACGTAGCTAGCGAAACAACGAGGACGGCCGCAGCTGCGGGATGCAGTGCCAGCTATGGAGGCTGCAAAACGACTTGCAGGTGGATGTAAAGCAGTTGCTCACTCTTCAGTTGGAAAATTCACAGCCGATGCGACCATCTTAGGGGCCCAGTGCATCGGACTGGACTGTAGCAGGGTGCAGTCGAACGGGGTAGGTCTACTCCAGACAGGAAGGATTTCAACCATATGGGGAGTATCTTAACTCCCACCGCAAATTGGCTAAAAACGCACAGAACCCAAATGTATTCCCGATTAAGAAGAAACTGGCCTAGTCTTACCTCAAGCTGGAGGTGGAGCCGAAAGAACGTGCTAAAGTCGGTTCCAGGAGATCCGCCAAAAGCGAAAGGATGCAAGTAAGTGGCTAACCAATCATTACGAACGCCCACGATAACGCAGAAATGCTTCCAGATCCCTCAAACAATCTATTCGAAGAGGCGAGCCCTACCAAAGGGCTATGAAGCACTTAGCTGCAGAGGAACACCTACTAGCACGACAATTTAGCTTGAAAAGAAAGCCGAAAAATTCAAAAACCCAGCCTACAGGTCATATGATAACAAAATTTGGGCCAGAAGATTCCAAAAAAACCAGTCAGGCAAGTTTGACTGCAGGAAACGATAACATTGCTCTAGCAACAAATGGAATAGTTAAAAATAATTTGTATCACCGGTTGCCTAGCGGCCGTAACCAAATATTTGTAAAAATATAGCAAGAATAAACCTAATTTGCAAGATATGAGTAGTTAAACGAGGGGTTGCTTACGAAACTGCATGATAATTATAGGAGAGTAATTAAAAATAAGATATAGCCAATTATACCCAGTTTAAAGCATGCAAAAATTGGCAAAAGCCAACCATAAATATTCAGGTTCAAAAATTCAGCTAGCAAATTCAATACTACGGGGGACGCTCCAAAAGTATCGTAACAATATGATTCTAATAACTTACTGTAAATTGAAATGCATTCCAGAAGCATATTAGAAGCTTTCGTGTCAACATGGCTATATGCAAGACGTTATTCTGGAAAATATAAGCTTAGCGACGATCTCTGAGCGTTATGTCGCCAGCTAGCTGCTATAAAATATTCATATTGTGTCTAATGCTCTAATGGGAGCTTTAATTACGGATAAAATAGAATAAAATGCAGCGAATGGTCCGCGATAGTCATAACAGGTATTACTAAACGCTATATTAATTAAAATGCAGGAATTATTAAGTAGGGAGTGCGAAAATGGTTCCTAATAATTTACTGCAACTCGAGCTGCACTCCTGAAGCATATTAGAAACTTTCGTATCTATTAAGCCGTTTGTAAACAGATATTTCGAAAAATATTAGCGGAACGACGATCTCTGAGTGTTATGTCGCCAGCAGGCTACTATAAAATATTTATATTGTATCCAATGGGTGCTATAAGTACGGATAAAATACAATAGAATGCAGCCAATGGTCCGCGACAGTCATAAAATGTCTTACTAAACGCGGTTTTAACCAAATTTCAGGAAGTATTTGGTAGGGAGTGCGGAAATGTGATTCTAATAATTTGCTGTAGCTTGAAATGCACTCACGAAGCGTATTAGATGCTTTCGTGATGATATGGCAATATGTAGGTTGTTATTATGTAAAATATTAGCTCAGCAACGATTTTTGAACGTTATGTCACTAGTCAGCTACTATAAAAAAGTTATATTGTGTCTAGTGGGTGCTATAATTACGGATAAAATAGAATAAAAAGCAGCGAATGATCCGCAATAAACATCACAGGTCTTACTAAACGCTAAATTAATTAAAATGTAGGAGTTATTTAGAAGGGAGTGCTGAAATGTGTTTCTAATACATTACTGTAACTTGAAATGCATTATAGAAGCATATTAGAAGCTTTCGTGTCGACATGGCTATATGTAAGTCGTTATGCTGTAAAATATAAACTTAGCGACGAACTCTGAGCGATATGTCACCAGCCATAACAGGTCTTACTAGACGCTAAATTAATCAAAATGTAGGAGTTATTTAGTAGGGAGTGCGGAAATGTGTTTCTAATAAATTACTGTAACTTGAAATGCATTCCAGAAGCATAATAAAAGCTTTCGTGTCAACATGGCTATATGCAAGTCGTTATTCTGTAAAATATTAGCTTAGCGACGATCTCTAAGCGATATGTCGCCAGCCAGCTACTATAAAATATTCATATTGTGTCTAATGGGTGCTATAATTACTGATAAAATAGAATAAAATGCAGCGAATGGTCCGCGATAGTCACAACAGGTATTACTAACAGCTATATTACTTAAAATGCAGGAGTTATTAAGTACGGAGTGTGAAAATAGTTCCTAATAATTTACTGTAACTCGAGCTGCATTCCTGAAGCATATTAGAAACTTTCATGTCTATTAAGTCATTTGTAATTAGTTATTCCGACAAATATAAGCGGAACGACGATCTCTGAGTGTTATGTCATCAGCAGGCTACTATAAAATATTCATATTGTATCTAATGGGTGCTATAAGTACGGATGAAATACAATAGAATGCAGTCAATAGTCCGCGACAGTCATAAAATGTCTTACTAAACGCCGTTTTAATCAAAATGCAGGAATTATTTGGTAGGGAGTGCGGAAATGTCATTCTAATAATTTAGTGTAGCTTGAAATGCACTCGCGAAGCATATTAGAGGCTTTCGTGACGTTATGGCAATATGTAAGTAGTAATTATTTAAAATATTAGCTCAGCAACGATTTCTGAACGTTACGTCACCAGTCAGCTACTATAAAATATTCATATTGTGTCTAATGGTTGCTATAATTATGGATAAAATAGAATAAAAAGCAGCGAATGGTCCGCAATAAACATAACAGGTCTTACTAAACGCTAAATTAATTAAAATGTAGGAGTTATTTAGTAGGGAGTGCGGAAATGTTTTTCTAATAAATTACGGTAACTTGAAATGTATACCAGAAGCATATTAGAAGCTTTCGGTACGTTATGGCAATGTCGCCAGTCAGCTACTATAAAATATTCATATTGTGTCTACTTGGTGCTATAATTACGGATGAAATAACGGGTGTTCATAAACAGTCGTCATCCCAGTTGCTTTGAAAAACAAAATGTTATATCCTTGATTAGTTCGTGCAACACAATGAAACGTCATTGAGTACTGTCATAACGCAGTTTTTCTCAGTTATAATAGACATACGTTTTTGAAGTCAAAACCTACTGGGATGACGACTGTTTATGAACACCCGTTAGAATAAAAAGCAGCGAACGGTCCGCAATAAACAGAACAGGTCTTACTATAAGCTAAATTAATTAAAATGTAGGAGTTATTTAGTATGGAGTGCGGAAATGTGTTCTAATAAATTACTGTAACGTGAATGCATGCCAGACGCATACTAGTAGCTTTCGTGTCGACATGGCTATATGTAAGTCGTTATTCTGTAAAATATAAGCTTAGCGACGATCTCTGAGCGTTATGTCGCCAGCCAGCTACTATAAAATATTCATATGGTGTCTAATGGGTGCTATAATTGCGGGTAAAATAGAATAAAAAGCAGCGAACGGTCCGCAATAAACATAACAGGCCTTACTAAACACTAAATTTATTAAAATGTAGGAGTTATTTAGTAGGGAGTGCGGAAATGTGTTTCTAATAAATTACTGTAACTTGAAATGCATTCTAGAAGCATATTAGATGCTCTCGTGGTAATATGGCAATATGTAAGTAGTTATTATGTAAAATATCAGCTCAGCAACGATCTCTGAACGTTATGTCGCCAGTCAGCTACTATAAAATGTTCATATTGTGTCTAATGGGTGATATAATTACGGATAAAATAGAATAAAAAGCAGCGAATGGTCAGCAATAAACATAACAGGTCTTAATTAACGCTAAATTAAATAAAATGTATTAGTTATTTAGTAGGGAGTGCGGAAATGTGTTTCTACTAAATTACTGTAACTTGAAATGTATTCCAGAAGCTTACTAGAAGCTCTCGTGACAATATGGCGATATGAAAGTAGTTATTATGTAAAATATCAGCTCAACAACGATCTCTGAAAGTTATTTCGCCAGTCAGCTACTATAAAATATTCTTATTATGTCTAATGGGTGCTATAATTACGGACAACATAGAATAAAAAAAAGCGAATTGTCAGCAATAAACATAACAGGTCTTAATAAACGCTAAATTAATTAAAATGTAGAAGTTATTTAGTAGGGAGTGCGGAAATGTGTTTCTAATAAATTACTGTAAGTTGAAATGTATTCCAGAAGCTTACTAGAAGTTCTCGTGGTGAAATGGCAATATGTAAGTAGTTAATATGTAAAATATCAGCTCAGCAACGATCTCTGAACGTTATATCGCCAGTCAGTTACTATAAAATATTTACATTGTCTATAGTGGGTGCTATAATTACGGATAAAATAGAATAAAAAGAAGCGAATGGACCGAAATAAACATAACAGGTCTTACTAAACCCTAAATTAATTAAAATGTATTAGTTATTTAGGAGGGAGTGCGGAAATGTGTTTCTAATAAATTACTGTAACTTGAAATGTATTCCAGAAGCTTACTAGAAGCTCTAGTCGTAATATGGCAATATGTAAATAGTTAATATGTAAAATATCAGCTCAGCAACGATCTCTGAACGTTATTTCGCCAGTCAGCTACTATAAAATATTCATATTGTGTCTAATGGGTGCTATAATTACAGACAAAATAGAATAAAAAGCAGCGAATTGTCAGCAATAAACATAACCGGTCTTAATAAACGCTAAATTAATTAAAATGTAGGAGTTATTTAGTAGGGAGTGCGGAAATGTGTTTCTAATAAATTACTGTAACTTGAAATGTATTCCAGAAGCTTACTAGAAGCTCTCGTGTCGACATGGCAATATGTAAGTAGTTATTTTGTAAAATATCAGCTCAGCAACGATCTCTGAACGTTATGTCGCCAGTCAGCTACTACAAAATATTCATATTGTGTCTAATGGATGCTATAATTGCGGATAAAATAGAATAAAAAGAAGCGAATGGACCGAAATAAACATAACAGGTCTTACTAAACCCTAAATTAATTAAAATGTAGGAGTTATTTAGTAGGGAGTGCGGAAGTGGATTTCTAATACATTACTGTAACTTGGAATGCATTCCAGAAGCTTATTAGAAGCTTTCGTGTCGACATGGCAACATGTAAGTAGTTAGTATGTAAAATATCAGCTCAGCAACGATCTCTGAACGTTATGTCGCCAGTCAGCTACTATAAAATATTCATATTGTGTCTAATGGGTGCTATAATTGTGGATAAAATAGATTAAAAGCAGCGAACAGTCCGTAGTAAACAGAACAGGTCTTACTATACGTTAAATTAATTAAAATGTAGGAGTTATTAAGTAGGAAGTGCGGGAGTGGGTTTCTAATACATTACTGTAACTTGGAATGCATTCCAGAAGCTTATTAGAAGCTTTCGTGTCGACATGGCAATATGTAAGTAGTTATTTTGTAAAATATCAGCTCAGCAACGATCTCTGAACGTTATGTCGCCAGTCAGCTACTACAAAATATTCATATTGTGTCTAATGGATGCTATAATTGCGGATAAAATAGAATAAAAAGAAGCGAACGGTCCGCAATAAACATAACAGGCCTTACTAAACGCTAAATTAATTAAAATGTAGGAGTTATCTAGTAGGGAATGCGGAAATGTGTTCTAATAAATTACTGTAACTTGAATGCATTCCAGAAGCATATTAGTAGCTTTCGTGTCGACATGGCTATATGTAAGTCATTATTCTGTAAAATATAAGCTTAGCGACGATCTCTGAGCGTTATGTCGCCAGCCAGCTACTATAAAATATTCATATTGTGTCTAATGGGTGCTATAATTGCGGGTAAAATAGAATAAAAAGCAGCGAACGGTCCGCAATAAACATAACAGGCCTTACTAAACGCTAAATTAATTAAAATGTAGGAGTTATTTAGTAGGGAGTGCGGAAGTGGGTTTCTAATACATTACTGTAACTTGGAATGCATTCCAGAAGCTTATTAGAAGCTTTCGTGTCGACATGGCAATATGTAAGTAGTTAGTATGTAAAATATCAGCTCAGCAACGATCTCTGAACGTTATGTCGCCAGTCAGCTACTATAAAATATTCATATTGTGTCTAATGGGTGCTATAATTGCGGATAAAACAGAATAAAAGCAGCGAACAGTCCGTAGTAAACAGAACAGGTCTTACTATACGTTAAATTAATTAAAATGTAGGAGTTATTTAGTAGGAAGTGCGGAAGTGGGTTTCTAATACATTACTGTAACTTGGAATGCATTCCAGAAGCTTATTAGCTTTCGTGTCGACATGGCAATATGTAAGTAGTTATTATGTAAAATATCAGCTCAGCAACGATTTCTGAACGTTATGTCGCCAGTCAGCTACTATAAAATATTCATATTGTGTCTAATGGGTGTTATAATTGCGGGTAAAATAGAATAAAAAGAAGCGAACGGTCCGCAATAAACATAACAGGCCTTACTAAACGCTAAATTAATTAAAATGTAGGAGTTATCTAGTAGGGAATGCGGAAATGTGTTCTAATAAATTACTGTAACTTGGAATGCATTCCAGAAGCTTATTAGCTTTCGTGTCGACATGGCAATATGTAAGTAGTTATTATGTAAAATATCAGCTCAGCAACGATTTCTGAACGTTATGTCGCCAGTCAGCTACTATAAAATATTCATATTGTGTCTAATGGGTGCTATAATTGCGGATAAAATATAATAAAAGCGGCAAACAGTCCGTAGTAAACAGAACAGGTCTTACTATACGTTAAATTAATTAAAATGTAGGAGTTAATTAGTAGGAAGTGCGGAAGTGGGTTTCTAATACATTACTGTAACTTGGAATGCATTACAGAAGCTTATTAGAAGCTTTCGTGTCGACATGGCAATATGTAAGTAGTTATTATGTAAAACATCAGCTCAGCAACGATCTCTGAACGTTATGTCGCCAGTCAGCTACTATAATATATTCATATTGTGTCTAATGGGTGCTATAATTGCGGGTAAAATAGAGTAAAAAGCAGCGAACGGTCAGCAATAAACATAACAGGCCTTACTAAACGCTAAATTAATTAAAATGTAGGAGTTATTTAGTAGGGAGTGCGGAAATGTGTTTCTAATTAATTACTGTAACTTGAAATAAATTCTAGAAGCATATTAGAAGCTCTCGTGGTAATATGGCAATATGTAAGTAGTTATTATGTAAAATATCAGCTCAGCAACGATCTCTGATCGTTATGTCACCATTCAGCTACTATAAAATATTCATATTGTGTCTAATGGGTGCTATAATTACGGATAAAATAGAATAAAAAGCAGCGAATGGTCAGCAATAAACATAACAGGTCTTAATTAACGCTAAATTAAATAAAATGTATTAGTTATTTCGTAGGGAGTGCGGAAATGTGATTCTTATAAATTAGTGTAACTTGAAATGCATCCCAAAAGCATATTAGAAGCTTTCATGACAATATGGCTATATGTGAGTAGTTATTATGTAAAATATCAGCTCAACAACGATCTCTGAAAGTTATTTCGCCAGTCAGCTACTATAAAATATTTACATTGTTTATACTGGGTGCTATAATTACGGATAAAATAGAATAAAAAGAAGCGAATGGAACGAAATAAACATAACAGGTCTTACTAAACCCTAAATTAATTAAAATGTAGGAGTTATTTAGTAGGGTGTGCGGAAGTGGGTTTCTAATACATTACTGTAACTTGGAATGCATTCCAGAAGCTTATTAGCTTTCGTGTCGACATGGCAATATGTAAGTAGTTATTATGTAAAATATCAGCTCAGCAACGATTTCTGAACGTTATGTCGCCAGTCAGCTACTATAAAATATTCATATTGTGTCTAATGGGTGTTATAATTGCGGGTAAAATAGAATAAAAAGAAGCGAACGGTCCGCAATAAACATAACAGGCCTTACTAAACGCTAAATTAATTAAAATGTAGGAGTTATCTAGTAGGGAATGCGGAAATGTGTTCTAATAAATTACTGTAACTTGGAATGCATTCCAGAAGCTTATTAGCTTTCGTGTCGACATGGCAATATGTAAGTAGTTATTATGTAAAACATCAGCTCAGCAACGATCTCTGAACGTTATGTCGCCAGTCAGCTACTATAAAATATTCATATTGTGTCTAATGGGTGTTATAATTGCGGGTAAAATAGAATAAAAAGAAGCGAACGGTCCGCAATAAACATAACAGGCCTTACTAAACGCTAAATTAATTAAAATGTAGGAGTTATCTAGTAGGGAATGCGGAAATGTGTTCTAATAAATTACTGTAACTTGGAATGCATTCCAGAAGCTTATTAGCTTTCGTGTCGACATGGCAATATGTAAGTAGTTATTATGTAAAACATCAGCTCAGCAACGATCTCTGAACGTTATGTCGCCAGTCAGCTACTATAAAATATTCATATTGTGTCTAATGGGTGTTATAATTGCGGGTAAAATAGAATAAAAAGAAGCGAACGGTCCGCAATAAACATAACAGGCCTTACTAAACGCTAAATTAATTAAAATGTAGGAGTTATCTAGTAGGGAATGCGGAAATGTGTTCTAATAAATTACTGTAACTTGGAATGCATTCCAGAAGCTTATTAGCTTTCGTGTCGACATGGCAATATGTAAGTAGTTATTATGTAAAACATCAGCTCAGCAACGATCTCTGAACGTTATGTCGCCAGTCAGCTACTATAAAATATTCATATTGTGTCTAATGGGTGTTATAATTACGGATAAAATAGAATAAAAAGAAGCGAATGGAACGAAATAAACATAACAGGTCTTACTAAACCCTAAATTAATTAAAATGTAGGAGTTATTTAGTAGGAAGTGCGGAAGTGGGTTTCTAATACATTACTGTAACTTGGAATGCATTCCAGAAGCTTATTAGCTTTCGTGTCGACATGGCAATATGTAAGTAGTTATTATGTAAAATATCAGCTCAGCAACGATTTCTGAACGTTATGTCGCCAGTCAGCTACTATAAAATATTCATATTGTGTCTAATGGGTGTTATAATTGCGGGTAAAATAGAATAAAAAGAAGCGAACGGTCCGCAATAAACATAACAGGCCTTACTAAACGCTAAATTAATTAAAATGTAGGAGTTATCTAGTAGGGAATGCGGAAATGTGTTTTAATAAATTACTGTAACTTGGAATGCATTCCAGAAGCTTATTAGCTTTCGTGTCGACATGGCAATATGTAAGTAGTTATTATGTAAAACATCAGCTCAGCAACGATCTCTGAACGTTATGTCGCCAGTCAGCTACTATAAAATATTCATATTGTGTCTAATGGGTGTTATAATTGCGGGTAAAATAGAATAAAAAGAAGCGAACGGTCCGCAATAAACATAACAGGCCTTACTAAACGCTAAATTAATTAAAATGTAGGAGTTATCTAGTAGGGAATGCGGAAATGTGTTCTAATAAATTACTGTAACTTGGAATGCATTCCAGAAGCTTATTAGCTTTCGTGTCGACATGGCAATATGTAAGTAGTTATTATGTAAAACATCAGCTCAGCAACGATCTCTGAACGTTATGTCGCCAGTCAGCTACTATAAAATATTCATATTGTGTCTAATGGGTGTTATAATTGCGGGTAAAATAGAATAAAAAGAAGCGAACGGTCCGCAATAAACATAACAGGCCTTACTAAACGCTAAATTAATTAAAATGTAGGAGTTATCTAGTAGGGAATGCGGAAATGTGTTCTAATAAATTACTGTAACTTGGAATGCATTCCAGAAGCTTATTAGCTTTCGTGTCGACATGGCAATATGTAAGTAGTTATTATGTAAAACATCAGCTCAGCAACGATCTCTGAACGTTATGTCGCCAGTCAGCTACTATAAAATATTCATATTGTGTCTAATGGGTGTTATAATTACGGATAAAATAGAATAAAAAGAAGCGAATGGAACGAAATAAACATAACAGGTCTTACTAAACCCTAAATTAATTAAAATGTAGGAGTTATTTAGTAGGAAGTGCGGAAGTGGGTTTCTAATACATTACTGTAACTTGGAATGCATTCCAGAAGCTTATTAGCTTTCGTGTCGACATGGCAATATGTAAGTAGTTATTATGTAAAATATCAGCTCAGCAACGATTTCTGAACGTTATGTCGCCAGTCAGCTACTATAAAATATTCATATTGTGTCTAATGGGTGTTATAATTGCGGGTAAAATAGAATAAAAAGAAGCGAACGGTCCGCAATAAACATAACAGGCCTTACTAAACGCTAAATTAATTAAAATGTAGGAGTTATCTAGTAGGGAATGCGGAAATGTGTTCTAATAAATTACTGTAACTTGGAATGCATTCCAGAAGCTTATTAGCTTTCGTGTCGACATGGCAATATGTAAGTAGTTATTATGTAAAACATCAGCTCAGCAACGATCTCTGAACGTTATGTCGCCAGTCAGCTACTATAAAATATTCATATTGTGTCTAATGGGTGTTATAATTGCGGGTAAAATAGAATAAAAAGAAGCGAACGGTCCGCAATAAACATAACAGGCCTTACTAAACGCTAAATTAATTAAAATGTAGGAGTTATCTAGTAGGGAATGCGGAAATGTGTTCTAATAAATTACTGTAACTTGGAATGCATTCCAGAAGCTTATTAGCTTTCGTGTCGACATGGCAATATGTAAGTAGTTATTATGTAAAATATCAGCTCAGCAACGATTTCTGAACGTTATGTCGCCAGTCAGCTACTATAAAATATTCATATTGTGTCTAATGGGTGCTATAATTGCGGGTAAAATATAATAAAAGCGGCAAACAGTCCGTAGTAAACAGAACAGGTCTTACTATACGTTAAATTAATTAAAATGTAGGAGTTAATTAGTAGGAAGTGCGGAAGTGGGTTTCTAATACATTACTGTAACTTGGAATGCATTACAGAAGCTTATTAGAAGCTTTCGTGTCGACATGGCAATATGTAAGTAGTTATTATGTAAAACATCAGCTCAGCAACGATCTCTGAACGTTATGTCGCCAGTCAGCTACTATAATATATTCATATTGTGTCTAATGGGTGCTATAATTGCGGGTAAAATAGAGTAAAAAGCAGCGAACGGTCAGCAATTAACATAACAGGCCTTACTAAACGCTAAATTAATTAAAATGTAGGAGTTATTTAGTAGGGAGTGCGGAAATGTGTTTCTAATTAATTACTGTAACTTGAAATAAATTCTAGAAGCATATTAGAAGCTCTCGTGGTAATATGGCAATATGTAAGTAGTTATTATGTAAAATATCAGCTCAGCAACGATCTCTGATCGTTATGTCACCATTCAGCTACTATAAAATATTCATATTGTGTCTAATGGGTGCTATAATTACGGATAAAATAGAATAAGAAGCAGCGAATGGTCAGCAATAAACATAACAGGTCTTAATTAACGCTAAATTAAATAAAATGTATTAGTTATTTCGTAGGGAGTGCGGAAATGTGATTCTTATAAATTAGTGTAACTTGAAATGCATCCCAAAAGCATATTAGAAGCTTTCATGACAATATGGCTATATGTGAGTAGTTATTATGTAAAATATCAGCTCAACAACGATCTCTGAAAGTTATTTCGCCAGTCAGCTACTATAAAATATTTACATTGTTTATACTGGGTGCTATAATTACGGATAAAATAGAATAAAAAGAAGCGAATGGAACGAAATAAACATAACAGGTCTTACTAAACCCTAAATTAATTAAAATGTAGGAGTTATTTAGTAGGGTGTGCGGAAGTGGGTTTCTAATACATTACTGTAACTTGGAATGCATTCCAGAAGCTTACTAGAAGCTCTCATGGTGAAATGGCAATATGTGAGTAGTTAATATGTAAAATATCAGCTCAGCAACGATCTCTGAACTTTATGTCGCCAGTCAGCTACTTTAAAATATTCATATTGTGTCTACTGGGTGCTTTAATTACGGATGAAATAGAATAAAAAGCAGCGAACGGTCCGCAATAAACATAACCGGTCTTACTAAACGCTAAATTAATAAATATGTAGGAGTTATTTAATAGGGAGTGCGGAAATGTGTTTGTAATAAATTACTGTAACTTGGAATGCATTCCAGAAATTTATTAGAAGCGTTCGTGTCGACATGGCAATATGTAAGTAGTTATTATGTAAAACATCAGCTCAGCAACGATCTCTGAATGTTATGTCGCCAGTCAGCTACTATAAAATATTCATATTGTGTCTACTGGGTGCTATATTTACGGATGAAATAAAATAAAAAGAAGCGAACGGTCCGCAATAAACATAACAGGTGTTACTATACGCTAAATTAATTAAAATGTAGGAGTTATTTAGTAGGGAGTGCGGAAATGTGTTCTAATAAATTACTGTCTCTTGAATGCATTCCAGAAGCATATTAGTAGCTTTCGTGTCGACATGGCTATATGTAAGTCGTTATTCTGTAAAATATAAGCTTAGCGACGATCTCTGAGCGTTATGTCGCCAGCCAGCTACTATAAAATATTCATATTGTGTCTAATGGGTGCTATAATTGCGGGTAAAATAGAATAAAAAGCAGCGAACGGTCCGCAATAAACATAACAGGCCTTACTAAACGCTAAATTAATTAAAATGTAGGAGTTATTTAGTAGGGAGTGCGGAAATGTGTTTCTAATAAATTACTGTAACTTGAAATGCATTCTAGAAGTATATTAGAAGCTCTCGTGGTAATATGGCAATATGTAAGTAGTTATTATGTAAAATATCAGTTCAGCAACGATCTCTGAACGTTATGTCGCCATTCAGCTACTATAATATATTCATATTGTGTCTAATGGGTGCTATAATTACAGACAAAATAGAATAAAAAGCAGCGAATTGTCAGCAATAAACATAACAGGTCTTAATAAACGCTAAATTAATTAAAATGTAGGAGTTATTTAGTAGGGAGTGCGGAAATGTGTTTCTAATAAATTGCTGTAACTTGAAATGCATTCTAGAAGTATATTAGAAGCTCTCGTGGTAATATGGCAATATGTAAGTAGTTATTATGTAAAATATCAGCTCAGCAACGATCTCTGAACGTTATGTCGCCATTCCGCTACTGTAATATATTCATATTGTGTCTAATGGGTGCTGTAATTACGGATAAAATAGAATAAAAAGCAGCGAATGGTCAGCAATAAACATAACAGGTCTTAATTAACGCTAAATTAAATAAAATGTATTAATTATTTCGTATGGAGTGCGGAAATGTGATTCTTATAAATTAGTGTAACTTGAAATGCATCCCAGAAACATATTAGAAGCTTTCGTGACAATATGGAGAATTGTAAATAGTTATTATGTAAAATATCAGCTCAACAACGATCTCTGAACGTTATGTCGCCATTCAGCTACTATAAAATATTTACATTGTATATACTGGGTGCTATAATTACGGATAAAATAGAATAAAAAGAAGCGAATGGACCGAAATAAACATAATAGGTCTTACTAAACCCTAAATTAATTAAAATGTAGGAGTTATTTAGTAGGGAGTGCGGAAGTGGGTTTCTAATACATTACTGTAACTTGGAATGCATTCCAGAAGCTTATTAGAAGCTTTCGTGTCGACATGGCAATATGTAAGTAGTTAGTATGTAAAATATCAGCTCAGCAACGATCTCTGAACGTTATGTCGCCAGTCAGCTACTATAAAATATTCATATTGTGTCTAATGGGTGCTATAATTGCGGATAAAATAGAATAAAAGCAGCGAACAGTCCGTAGTAAACAGAACAGGTCTTACTATACGTTAAATTAATTAAAATGTAGGAGTTATTTAGTAGGAAGTGCGGAAGTGGGTTTCTAATACATTACTGTAACTTGGAATGCATTCCAGAAGCTTATTAGAAGCTTTGGTGTCGACATGGCAATATGTAAGTAGTTATTATGTAAAACATCAGCTCAGCAACGATCTCTGAACGTTATGTCGCCAGTCAGCTACTATAAAATATTCATATTGTGTCTAATTGGTGCTATAATTACGGATAAAATAGAATAAGAAGCAGCGAATGGTCAGCAATAAACATAACAGGTCTTAATTAACGCTAATTTAAATAAAATGTATTAGTTATTTCGTAGGGAGTGCGGAAATGCATTCTTATAAATTAGTGTAACTTGAAATTCATCCCAGAAGCATATTAGAAGCTTTCGTGACAATATGGCGTTATGTGAGTAGTTATTATGTAAATTATCAGCTACTATAAAATATTCATATTGTGTCTAATGGGTGCTATAATTGCGGATAAAATAGAATAAAAAGCAGCGAACGGTCCGCAATAAACAGAACAGGTCTTACTATACGCTAAATTAATTAAAATGTAGGAGTTATTTAGTAGGGGTGCGGAAATGTGTTCTAATAAATTACTGTAACTTGAAATGCATCCCACAAGCATATTAGAAGCTTTCGTGACAATATGGCGATATGAAAGTAGTTATTATGTAAAATATCAGCTCAACAACGATCTCTGAAAGTTATTTTGCCAGTCAGCTACTATAAAATATTCATATTGTGTCTAATGGGTGCTATAATTACGGACAAAATAGAATAAAAAGAAGCGAATTGTCAGCAATAAACATAACAGGTCTAATAAACGCTAAATTAATTAAAATGTAGCAGTTATTTAGTAGGGAGTGCGGAAATGTGTTTCTAATAAATTACTGTAACTTGAAATGTAGTCCAGAAGCTTACTAGGAGCTGTCGTCGTAATATGGCAATATGTAAGTAGTTAATATGTAAAATATCAGCTCAGCAACGATCTCTGAACGTTACATCGCCAGTCAGCTACTATAAAACATTTACATTGTTTATACTGGGTGCTATAATTACGGATAAAATAGAATAAAAAGAAGCGAATGGACCGAAATAAACATAACAGGTCTTACTAAACCCTAAATTAATTAAAATGTAGGAGTTATTTAGTAGGGAGTGCGGAAGTGGGTTTCTAATATATTACTGTAACTTGGAATGCATTCCAGAAGCTTATTAGAAGCTTTCGTGTCGACATGGCAATATGTAAGTAGTTATTATGTAAAATATCAGCTCAGCAACGTTCTCTGAACGTAATGTCGCCAGTCAGCTACTATAAAATATTCATATTGTGTCTAATGGGTGCTATAATTACGGACAAAATAGAATAAAAAGCAGCGAATTGTCAGCAATAAACATAACAGGTCTTAATAAACGCTAAATTAATTAAAATGTAGGAGTTATTTAGTAGGGAGTGCGGAAATGTGTTTCTAATAAATTACTGTAACTTGAAATGTATTCCAGAATCTTACTAGAAGCTCTCGTGGTGAAATGGCAATATGTAAGTAGTTAATATGTAAAATATCAGCTCAGCAATTATCTCTGAACGTTATATCGCCCGTCAGCTACTATAAAATATTTACATTGTTTATACTGGGTGCTATAATTACAGATAAAATAGAATAAAAAGAAGCGAATGGACCGAAATAAACATAACAGGTCTTACTAAACCCTAAATTAATTAAAATGTAGGAGTTATTAAGTAGGGTGTGCGGAAGTGGTTTCTAATACATTACTGTAACTTGGAATGCATTCCAGAAGCTTATTAGAAGCTTTCGTGTCGACATGGCAATATGTAAGTAGTTATTATGTAAAATATCAGCTCAGCAACGATCTCTGAACGTTATGTCGCCAGTCAGCTACTATAAAATATTCATATTGTGTCTAATGGGTGCTATAATTACGGATAAAATAGAATAAAAAGCAGCAAATGCTCAGCAATAAACATAGCAGGTCTTAATTAACGCTAAATTAAATAAAATGTATTAGCTATTTCGTAGGGAGTGCGGAAATGTGATTCTTATAAATTAGTGTAACTTGAAATGCATCCCAGAAGCATATTAGAAGCTTTCGTGACAATATGGCGATATGTGAGTAGTTATTATGTAAAATATCAGCTCAACAACGATCTCTGAAAGTTATTTCGCCAGTCAGCTACTATAAAATATTCATATTGTGTCTAATGGGTGCTATAATTGCGGATAAAATAGAATAAAAAGCAGCGAACTGTCCGCAATAAACAGAACAGGTCTTACTATACCCTAAATTAATTAAAATGTAGGAGTTATTTAGTAGGGAGTGCGGAAATGTGTTTGTAATAAATTACTGTAACTTGAAATGCATTCTAGAAGCATATTAGAAGCTCTCGTGGTAATATGGCAATATGTAAGTAGTTATTATGTAAAATATCAGCTCAGAAACGATCTCTGAACGTTATGTCGCCATTCAGCTACTTTAAAATATTCATATTGTTTCTAATGGGTGCTATAATTACGGATAAAATAGAATAAAAAACAGCGAATGGTCAGCATTAAACATAACAGGTTTTAATTAACGCTAAATTAAATAAAATGTAGGAGTTATTTCGTAGGGAGTGCGGAAATGTGATTCTTATAAATTAGTGTAACTTGAAATGCATCCCAGAAGCATATTAGAAGCTTTCGTGACAATATGGCGATATGAAAGTAGTTATTATGTAAAATATCAGCTCAACAACGATCTCTGAAAGTTATTTCGCCAGTCAGCTACTATAAAATATTCATATTGTGTCTAATGGGTGCTATAATTACGGACAAAATAGAATAAAAAGAAGCGAATTGTCAGCAATAAACATAACAGGTCTTAATAATCGCTAAATTAATTAAAATGTAGGAGTTATTTAGTAGGGAGTCCGGAAATGTGTTTCTAATAAATTACTGTAATTTGAAATGTATTCCAGAAGCTTACTAGAAGCTGTCGTCGTAATATGGCAATATGTAAGTAGTTAATATGTAAAATATCAGCTCAGCAACGATCTCTGAACGTTATATCGCCAGTCAGATACTATAAAGTATTTACATTGTTTATACTGGGTGCTATAATTACGGATTAAAAAAATAAAAAGAAGCGAATGGACCGAAATAAACATAACAGGTCTTACTAAACCCTAAATTAATTAAAATGTAGGAGTTATTTAGTAGGGAGTGCGGAAGTGGGTTTCTAATACATTACTGTAACTTGGAATGCATTCCAGAAGCTTATTAGAAGCTTTCGTGTCGACATGGCAATATGTAAGTAGTTATTATGTAAAATATCAGCTCAGCAACGTTCTCTGAACGTTATGTCGCCAGTCAGCTACTATAAAATATTCATATTGTGTCTGCTGGGTGCTATAATTACGGACAAAATAGAATAAAAAGCAGCGAATTGTCAGCAAGAAACATAACAGGTCTTAATAAACGCTAAATTAATTAAAATGTAGGAGTTATTTAGTAGGGTGTGCGGAAATGTGTTTCTAATAAATTACTGTAACTTGATATGTATTCCAGAAGCTTACTAGAAGCTCTCGTGGTGAAATGGCAATATGTAATTAGTTAATATGTAAAATATCAGCTCAGCAATTATCTCTAAACGTTATATCGCCAGTCAGCTACTATAAAATATTTAGATTGTTTATACTGGGTGCTATAATTACGGATAAAATAGAATAAAAAGAAGCGAATGGACCGAAATAAACATAACAGGTCTTACTAAACCCTAAATTAATTAAAATGTAGGAGTTATTTAGTAGGGAGTGCGGAAGTGGGTTTCTAATACATTACTGTAACTTGGAATGCATTCCAGAAGCTTATTAGAAGCTTTCGTGTCGACATGGCAATATGTAAGTAGTTATTATGTAAAATATCAGCTCAGCAACGATCTCTGAACGTTATGTCGCCAGTCAGCTACTATAAAATATTCATATTGTGTCTACTGGGTGCTATAATTACGGATGAAATAGAATAAAAAGCAGCGAACGGTCCGCAATAAACAGAACAGGTCTTACTATAAGCTAAATTAATTAAAATGTAGGAGTTATTTAGTAGGGCGTGCGGAAATGTGTTCTAATAAATTACTGTAACTTGAATGCATGCCAGACGCATATTAGTAGCTTTCGTGTCGACATGGCTATATGTAAGTCGTTATTCTGTAAAATATAAGCTTAGCGACGATCTCTGAGCGTTATGTCGCCAGCCAGCTACTATAAAATATTCATAAGGTGTCTAATGGGTGCTATAATTGCGGGTAAAATAGAATAAAAAGCAGCGAACGGTCCGCAATAAACATAACAGGCCTTACTAAACGCTAAATTAATTAAAATGTAGGAGTTATTTAGTAGGGAGTGCGAAAATGTGTTTCTAATAAATTACTGTAACATGAAATGCATTCTAGAAGCATATTAGAAGCTCTCGTGGTAATATGGCAATATGTAAATAGTTATTATGTAAAATATCAGCTCAGCAACGATCTCTGAACGTTATGTCGCCATTCAGCTACTATAAAATATTCATATTGTGTCTAATGGGTGCTATAATTACGGATAAAATAGAATAAAAAGCAGCGAATGGTCAGCAATAAACATAACAGGTCTTATTAACGCTAAATTAAATAAAATGAATTAGTTAATTCGTAGGGAGTGCGGAAATGTGATTCTTATAAATTAGTGTAACTTGAAATGCATCCCAAAAGCATACTAGAAGCTTTCGTGACAATATGGCGATATGAAAGTAGTTATTATGTAAAATATCAGCTCAACAACGATCTCTGAAAGTTATTTCGCCAGTCAGCTACTATAAAATATTCTTATTGTGTCTAATGGGTGCTATAATTACGGAGAAAATAGAATAAAAAAAGTGAATTGTGAGCAATAAACATAACAGGTCTTAATAAACGCTAAATTAATTAAAATGTAGTAGTTATTTAGTAGGGTGTGCGGTTGTGTTTCTAATAAATTACTGTAACTTGAAATGTATTCCAGAAGCTTACTAGAAGCTCTCGTCGTAATATGGCAATATGTAAGTAGTTAATATGTAAAATATCAGCTCAGCAACGATCTCTGAACGTTATATCGCCAGTCAGCTACTATAAAATATTCATATTGTGTCTAATGGGTGCTATAATTGCGGATAAAATAGAATAAAAAGCAGCGAACGGTCCGCAGTAAACAGAACAGGTCTTACTATACGTGAAATTAATTAAAATGTAGGAGTTATTTAGTAGGGAGTGCGGAAGTGGGTTTCCAGGACATTACTGTTACTTGGAATGCATTCCAGAAGCTTATTAGAAGCTTTCGTGTCGACATGGCAATATGTAAGTAGTTATTATGTAAAATATCAGCTCAGCAACGATCTCTGAACGCTATGTCGCCAGTCAGCTACTATAAAATATTCATATTATGTCTACTGGGTGCTATAGTTACGGATGAAATAGATTAAAAAGCAGCGAATGGACCGAAATAAACATAACAGGTCTTACTAAACCCTAAATTAATTAAAATGTAGGAGTTATTTAGTAGGGTGTGCGGAAGTGGGTTTCTAATACATTACTGTAACTTGGAATACATTCCAGAAGCTTATTAGAAGCTTTCGTGTCGACATGGCAATATGTAAGTAGTTATTATGTAAAATATCAGCTCAGCAACGATCTCTCAACGTTATGTCGCAAGTCAGCTACTATAAAATATTCATATTGTGTCTACTGGGTGCTATAATTACGGATGAAACAGAATAAAAAGCAGCGAACGGTCCGCAATAAACATAACAGGTCTTACTAAAAGCTAAATTAATTAATATGTAGGAGTTATTTAGTAGGGTGTGCGGAAATGTGTTTCTAATAAATTATTGTAACTTGAAATGTATTCCAGAAGCTTACTAGAAGCTCTCGTCGTAATATGGCAATATGTAAGTAGTTAATATGTAAAATATCAGCTCAGCAACGATCTCTGAACGTTATATCGCCAGTCAGCTACTATAAAATATTTACATTGTTTATACTGGGTGCTATAATTACGGATAAAATAGAATAAAAAGAAGCGAATGGACCGAAATAAACATAACAGGTCTTACTAAACCCTAAATTGATTAAAATGTAGGAGTTATTTAGTAGGGTGTGCGGAAGTGGGTTTCTAATACATTACTGTAACTTGGAATACATTCCAGAAGCTTATTAGAAGCTTTCGTGTCGACATGGCAATATGTAAGTATTTATTATGTAAAATATCAGCTCAGCAACGATCTCTCAACGTTATGTCGCCAGTCAGCTACTATAAAATATTCATATTGTGTCTACTGGGTGCTATAATTACGGATGAAACAGAATAAAAAGCAGCGAACGGTCCGCAATAAACATAACAGGTCTAACTAAACGCTAAATTAATTAATATGTAGGAGTTATTTAGTAGGGTGTGCGGAAATGTGTTTCTAATAAATTATTGTAACTTGAAATGTATTCCAGAAGCTTACTAGAAGCTCTCGTCGTAATATGGCAATATGTAAGTAGTTAATATGTAAAATATCAGCTCAGCAACGATCTCTAAACGTTATGTCGCCAGTCAGCTACTATAAAATATTCATATTGTGTCTAATGGGTGCTATAATTGCGAATAAAATAGAATAAAACGCAGCGAACGGTCCGCAGTAAACAGAACAGGTCTTACTATACGTTAAATTAATTAAAATGTAGGAGTTATTTAGTAGGGAGTGCGTAAGTGGGTTTCTAGTACATTACTGTAACTTGGAATGCATTCCAGAAGCTTATTAGAAGCTTTCGTGTCAACATGACAATATGTAAGTAGTTAGTATGTAAAATATCAGCTCAGCAACGATCTCTGAACGTTATGTCGCCAGTCAGCTACTATAAAATATTCATATTGTGTCTAATGAGTGCTATAATTGCGGATAAAATAGAATAAAACGCAGCGAAAGGTCCGCAGTAAACAGAACAGGTCTTACTATACGTTAAATTAATTAAAATGTAGGAGTTATTTAGTAGGGAGTGCGGAAGTGGTTTTCTAGTACATTACTGTAACTTGGAATGCATTCCAGAAGCTTATTAGAAGCTTTCGTGTCGACATGGCAATATGTAAGTAGTTATTATGTAAAATATCAGCTCAGCAACGATCTCTGAAAGTTATGTCGCCAGTCAGCTACTATAAAATATTCATATTGTTTCAACTGGGTGCTATAGTTACGGATGAAATAGAAGAAAAAGCAGCGAATGGACCGAAATAAACATAACAGGTCTTACTAAACCCTAAATTAATTAAAATGTAGGAGTTATTTAGTAGGGTGTGCGGAAGTGGGTTTCTAATACATTACTGTAACTTGGAATACGTTCCAGAAGCTTATTAGAAGCTTTCGTGTCGACATGGCAATATGTAAGTAGTTATTATGTAAAATATCAGCTCAGAAACGATCTCTCAACGTTATGTCGCCAGTCAGCTACTATAAAATATTCATATTTTGTCTACTGGGTGCTATAATTACGGATGAAACAGAATAAAAAGCAGCGAACGGTCCGCAATAAACATAACAGGTCTTACTAAACGCTAAATTAATTAATATGTAGGAGTTATTTAGTTGGGTGTGCGGAAATGTGTTTCTAATAAATTATTGTAACTTGAAATGTATTCCAGAAGATTACTAGAAGCTCTCGTCGTAATATGGCAATATGTAAGTAGTTAATATGTAAAATATCAGCTCAGCAACGATCTCTCAACGTTATATCGCCAGTCAGCTACTATAAAATATTTACATTGTTTATACTGGGTGCTATAATTACGGATAAAATAGAATAAAAAGAAGCGAATTGACCGAAATAAACATAACAGGTCTTACTAAACCCTAAATTGATTAAAATGTAGGAGTTATTTAGTAGGGAGTGCGGAAGTGGGTTTCTAATACATTACTGTAACTTGGAATGCATTCCAGAAGCTTATTAGAAGCTTTCGTGTCGACATGACAATGTGTAAGTAGTTAGTATGGAAAATATCAGCTCAGCAACGATCTCTGAACGTTATGTCGCCAGTCAGCTACTATAAAATATTCATATTGTGTCTAATAGGTGCTATAATTGCGGATAAAATAGAATAAAAAGCAGCGAACGGTCCGCAGTAAACAGAACAGGTCTTACTATACGTTAAATTAATTAAAATGTAGGAGTTATTTAGTAGGGAGTGCGGAAGTGGGTTTCTAGTACATTACTGTAACTTGGAATGCATTCCAAAAGCTTATTAGAAGCCTTCGTGTCGACATGGCAATATGTAAGTAATTATTATGTAAAATATCAGCTCAGCAACGATCTCTGAACGTTATGTCGCCAGTCAGCTACTATAAAATATTCATATTGTGTCTACTGGGTGCTATAATTACGGATGAAATAGAATAAAAAGCAGCGAATGGACCGAAATAAACATAACAGGTCTTACTAAACGCTAAATTAATTAATATGTAGGAGTTATTTAGTAGGGAGTGCGGAAATGTGTTTCTAATAAATTACTGTAGCTTGAAATGCATTCCAGTAACATATTATAAGTTTTCGTGTCGTCATGGCTTTATGAAAGTCGTTGTTCTGTATAATATAAGCTTAGCGACGATATCTGAGGGTTATGTCGCCAGCCAGCTACTATAAAATATTCATATTGTGTCTAATGGGTGCTATAATTGCGGATAAAATAGAATAAAAAGCAGCGAACGGTCGGCAGTAAACAGAACAGGTCTTACTATACGCTAAATTAATTAACATGTAGGAGTTATTTAGTAGGGAGTGCGGAAATGTGTTCTAATAAATTACTGTAACTTGAATGCATTCCAGAAGCATATTAGTAGCTTTCGTGTCGACATGGCTATATGTAAGTCGTTATTCTGTAAAATATAAGCTTAGCGACGATCTCTGATCGTTATGTCGCCAGCCAGCTACTATAAAATATTCATATTGTGTCTAATGGGTGCTATAATTTCGGGTAAAATAGAATAAAAAGCAGCGAACGGTCCGCAATAAACATAACAGGTCTTACTAAACCCTAAATTAATTAAAATGTAGGAGTTATTTAGTAGGGTGTGCGGAAATGTGTTTCTAATAAATTACTGTAACTTACAATGCATTCTAGAAGCATATTAGAAGCTCTCGTGGTAATATGGCAATATGTAAGTCGCTATTCTGTAAAATATAAGCTTAGCGACGATCTCAGAGCGTTTCGTCGCCAGCCAGCTACTGCAAAATTTTCATATTGTGTCTAATGTGTGCTATAATTACAGATAAAATAGAATAAAATGCAGCGAATGGTCCGCGATAGTCATAACAGGTATTACTAATCGCTATATTAATTAAAATGCAGGAGTTATTAAGTAGGGAGTGCGAATATGGTTCCTAATAATTTACTGCAACTCGAACTGAGCTCCAGAATCATATTTAGAAACTTTCGTGTCTATTAAGCCATTTGTAATCAGTATTCCGAAAAATATAAGCGGAACGATGATCTCTGAGTGTTATGTAGCCAGCAGGCTACTATACAATATTTATATTGTGTCTAGTGGGTGCTATAATTACGGAGAAAATAGAATAAAAAGAAGCGAATGGACCGAAATAAACATAACAGGTCTTACTAAATCCTAAATTAATTAAAATGTAGGAGTTATTTAGTCGAGAGTGCGGAAATGTTTTCTAATAAATTACTGTGACTTGAATGCATTCCAGAAGCATATTAGTAGCTTTCGTGTCGACATGGCAATATGTAAGTCGTTATTCTGTAAAATATAAGCTTAGCGACGATCTCAGAGCGTTTCGTCGCCAGCCAGCTATTGCAAAATTTTCATATTGTGTCTAATGTGTGCTATAATTACGGATAAAATAGAATAAAATGCAGCGAATGGTCCGCGATAGTCATAACAGGTATTACTAAACGCTATATTAATTAAAATGCAGGAGTTATTAAGTAGGGAGTGCGAATATGGTTCCTAATAATTTACTGCAACTCAAACTTCGCTCCAGAATCATATTAGAAACTTTCGTGTCTATTAAGCCATTTGTAATCAGATATTCCGAAAAATATAAGCGGAACGACGATCTCTGAGTGTTATGTAGCCAGCAGGCTACTATACAATATTTATATTGTGTCTAGTGGGTGCTATAATTACGGATAAAATAGAATAAAAAGAAGCGAATGGACCGAAATAAACATAACAGGTCTTACTAAACCCTAAATTAATTAAAATGTAGGAGTTATTTGGTAGGGAGTGCGGAAGTGGGTTTCTAATACATTACTGTATCTTGGAATGCATTCCAGAAGCTTATTAGAAGATTTCGTGTCGACATGGCTATATGGTATTACTAAACGCTATATTAATTAAAATGCAGGAGTTATTAAGTAGGGAGTACGAATGTGGTTCCTAATAATTTACTGCAACTCAAACTGCGCTCCAGAATCATATTAGAACCTTTCGTGTCTATTAAGCCATTTGTAATCAGATTTTCCGAAAAATATAAGCGGAACGACGATCTCTGAGTGTTATGTAGCCAGCAGGCTACTATACAATATTTATATTGTGTCTCGTGGGTGCTATAATTACGGATAAAATAGAATAAAAAGCAGCGAATTATCAGCAATAAACATAACAGGTCTTACTAAACGCTAAATTAATTAATATGTAGGAGTTATTTAGTAGGGAGTGCGGAAATGTGTTTCTAATAAATTACTGTAGCTTGAAATGCATTCCAGTAACATATTATAAGTTTTCGTGTCGACATGGCTTTATGAAAGTCGTTATTCTGTATAATATAAGCTTAGCGACGATATCTGAGCGTTATGTCGCCAGCCAGCTACTATAAAATATTCATATTGTGTCTAATGGGTGCTATAATTGCGGATAAAATAGAATAAAAAGCAGCGAACGGTCGGCAGTAAACAGAACAGGTCTTACTATACGCTAAATTAATTAACATGTAGGAGTTATTTAGTAGGGGGTGCGGAAATGTGTTCTAATAAAATACTGTAACTTGAATGAATTCCAGAAGCAAATTAGTAGCTTTCGTGTTGACATGGCTATATGTAAGTCGTTATTCTGTAAAATATAAGCTTAGCGACGATCTCTGAGCGTTATGTCGCCAGCCAGCTACTATAAAATATTCATATTGTGTCTAATGGGTGCTATAATTGAGGGTAAAATAGAATAAAAAGCAGCGAACGGTCCGCAATACACCTAACAGGCCTTACTATACGCTAAATTAATTAAAATGTAGGAGTTATTTAGTAGGGAGTGCGGAAATGTGTTTCTAATAAATTACTGTAACTTGAAATGCATTCTAGAAGCATATTAGAAGCTCTCGTGGTAATATGGCAATATGTAAGTAGTTATTATGTAAAATATCAGCTCAGCAACGATCTCTAATCGTTATGTCGCCATTCAGCTACTATAAAATATTCATATTGTGTCTAATGGGTGCTATAATTACGGATAAAATAGAATAAAAAGCAGCGAATGGTCAGTGTTAAGGACTTTATAAACTTTTGCCGCCTCTCTTACATTCTGAATTCATACTGTGCGCAGTAGAAGTTCGAGCGGGCATTTGCCTCGCCGATGCACTTACGTTTCATCTGTCAACGTGGCAGCATGCAAACCGGTCAGCTCTACGAAAGCTAATTCTTGTAAATGTTCAAATGTTCAATGTGTTGTTTATTGCTAATAAAGTAACATATTTCCGGCTTTCAACGAGTGTATTTATTCAGTGAAACCTACAATTCATACAGTCCACAAATTCCAAGGCGAGCTGGAATCAGGAATTTTCCAAATAACGAAACTGAGAAGGCTCGACAACATTGGTCCTACAGAGCCAGGATTAAACCACATTAGGTCATTGCGAGTCCAAGCAACAGCGACAGCATTCGACAACATTGGTCATTGGCAAGTACAAAAGCATATTCAGTTGTGTTTTGCATTGCATGTAATCGACCGCAAGGAGCAGCGTTCCAAATTCGCAGCAACGCGTGGAACGAAGAGGGCACATGCGGTGCCCGTAACGAGAGGAAGGAAGACAGCAGACGGTGCTATCAACGCCAAGTTCATGCACGTGGGCATTGCAGCTGCAAGCGAGACGGTAGTAAGAACAGAAAACCGGCAAGGCGGCACACACCAATATCAATGTAAGCCTAATTTCCTATGTTAGTGATTTCCTATGCATAAATTTGGTTTATTTCGTCTGTGTTATACATGTGCATAATTTCAGCTGCGTATTATTGCGTAAACAAATGGTTTATGATTCATATAAACATTTTAATTGCGTGAAATGCCAAGCTATTACGTTTGTTAGCGATAACCCCTGCATTTTCAAATTGCAGAGCCGTTTGCGTTGTTAAAACAGTCTCGCGTTCGTGGCGCAATTTGGTCTTGCGTAGTACACGGCCATCCGCGTCGTGATTCATTCCGAATACCGGAGGCGTACCAAATTCGCGCCAGAGGCGTGCGAAAGGTTTTATCATTAAAGAATATTTCAGATTCTGCAAGTAGTAAGGCTACCACGCGTAGCATCTTGCCCTGAAATATCACAGATAGTTAACCCGTTGGGTCCGCGTACCAGAAGCGTACAAAATTCACGCCAGTGGCGTACGAAAAGTTAGTTCGATCTGTTAAATTGTTTTTAATCTCAACAATTATGGATCCGCTTGTAAGAGCACGTGGCTCTATCAAGGGCAAGCTTACGAGTTTCGCAAAATACGTGCAATCGTTGCAAGCAATTTACGAGGTAGATCAATCGTTATCTAGCATTCAAAGTATTCAGTTGCAAAAAGATTGAATAATGCAGCCACATTGTTATCAGAATATGATGCGGTTCATGAACAAATTTTAGAAGCCAGTGAGGATGCAGAACGGGAAATGCAACAGCGAGTCGAATTTGAAGATTCTTATTATTTTGCAATTTCACTAGCTGAATATTTGATTAATGAATACAACAGCCAGTCTGATGTTGCATTAGATTGTTCTGGATCGCCTGCTGGTAGCTTAAGATCAGGGCATTCAAACTGCAGCTCGCAGTGTAATACGCCATCGTTTAGGCTTCCTACCATTTCAATCCCTAAATATTCAGGAAGTGTTTCAGAATGGTTAGAGTTTCGTGAGATATTAGTAGCTTAATTCATGAGAATCAAACGCTGACTAATATTCAGAAGCTGCATTACCTAAAGGCTAGTTTACAGAGTGATGCAAGCCAAATTATAAAAAGTTTAGAGTTTACTGCGGGTAATTATACTCTAGCTTGGGAGGCATTGTGCAATCGATACAATGATCCAAAAAATTCTGGTTCATAACCACCTCAAGGCTATTTTTGAACTTGAATCTTGCAGTAAGGAATCTGCAACTAAATTACGTACGATTAGCGATATGTTATTCAAACATTTTGCAGCAATCAAATCATTAGCTACCGAAAGCGAGCTTCTTGATTTTGTTATAATTTATGTAGTTTCTAAAAAACTGGACCCCACTACATTTCGTGAATGGGAGGTCCTTAGAAACCGGTCAAGTTCTGACCTGCCTAATCTTGATGAGTTCAAGGAATTCTTACAAAATACCTACAGCAAATCTTCTAGAACTCTAGAGGTAAAAGATAGCAAGCTTGTACCCGAAAGGTCTTCCAAGGTACATTCTAAATCATTTGTGTCAGGTACCCCTTCGTGTCCACTTTGTAAAGGATCTCATTCCTTGTACAAATGCGATAAGTTTGTCAAGCTGTCTGTTCTTGACAGAAAGTCAAAGGCAAAAGAGCTCCGCGTATGCTTTAATTGCCTAACTCAGGGTCACCTATCGAGCCTCTGTAGCTCCAAACATACGTGTAGAAAGTGCAAATCGAGGCACAACACCCTTCTTCATGAGGATAAACCTCAAAATGCTTCTTCTAGTCAACCAGGATCTGCGATGTCGGCAGAAACCCCTGTTGAACTAAATCAATCGATTTCGGCATTCTGTTCGAATGCTTTGCAGGTACTCTTACCTACGGCTACCGCTAAACTCATCGCTGATGATGGTACGCCTCACGTTGTGCGAATCCTGTTGGATTCCGGTTCCCATCGAACTTTATACGTTCAGATTTGTGTAAAAGGTTGAAGCTTCCAACTCGCGAAGTCAACGTTACTGTTTCTGGCTTAAGTAAAGCCACTTCTCAAATCAAGGCTAGGTGTGATATCAAGCTGCAAGCCCCTCACACTTCATACGGCATTGGCCTATCCTGTCTTGTTCTCGATGAGATTACGGGTGTTACCCCAAGTTTTCGCGTCCAGCGAAACAGCTTCAAGGTTCCTGATAACATCAAGTTATCAGATCTGTCCTACGACCAACCGGGCACCATCGACATTCTGATTGGTTCGCCCATTTTCTGGCAGCTCCTTTGTATTGGACAAATTGGTCTAGGCCCAAATCTTCCCATCCTCCAAAAGACTCGTTTTGGTTGGATTGTTTCTGGCCCTACAGGCCCCCCTTCTGCGTACCCTGTACAGTGCAATCTTAGCACGATCGAGGATGCTTCTGATTCCATTGCTAGGTTTTGGCAACTCGAACATTACCCAGAGGAAAAGGTTCGCACAAATGAAGAGAACGCCTGTGAGGCACATTTCGTGCAAAATACGCAACGAGAAGCGAATGGTCGATTCGTTGTCTCTATCCCTCTCAAGGAACCTGTAGAGGTATTGGGTGATTCATTGCAAATCGCTCAGAAAAGATTCTTATCATTAGAGAAGCGGTTACAAGCGAACCCTGACTTGTCCAATCGCTATTCGAGTTTCATGAATGAATATTCTGAATTAGGTCATATGTCCGTTTCAAACCCTAATTCAAACGAGATATCCTATTATCTACCCCACCACGGAGTCTTAAAAGAGGAAAGCCTGACAACTAAACTCCGAGTTGTATTCAATGGTTCTCAAGCAACCACTTCCGGGCAATCTCTGAACAGCATTCAGATGGTTGGCCCAACCGTGCAGCAAGACTTATTTTCAATTCTTGTTCGCTTTCGCAAGCATTTATTCCCTATATCAGCTGATATCGAGAAGATGTATCGCCAGGTTCTGGTGAATCCTAACCATAGGCCCCTTCAGAGAATCTTGTGGCGACCCTCCTCAGCTGAGCCTCTTCGGTCGTACGACCTTAATACGGTTACGTATGGCACCGCTTCAGCATCTTTTCTTGCTATTCGATGCTTAACCCAATTGGGCATCGAATGTGAGGCTTCAAATCCCGAAGTCTCTCGAATCATAAAGGAGGACTTCTACGTCGACGACCTTCTGACAGGTGCCGACACTCCTGAGAAAGCGCGTACTCTCTGCTCAAACTTGGATCAGATTCTTGAGTCAGGCTGCTTCAAACTTAGAAAGTGGATTTCTAACTCTCCAGAAGTTCTCGATGGAATACCAGATTCCGATTTGCATCCGGGTGTTCTTGATTTCAGTGCACATAAGCACACAAACACCCTTGGTTTGATTTGGTCCTTTAAAAGCGATCATCTGATGTTCAATATTTCAAATTCTACAAGTAGTAAGGCTACGAAGCGTAGCATCTTGTCTGAAATATCGCAGATATTCGACCCGTTGGGTTTTCTAAGTCCATGCACCATGGGTGCCAAGGTTCTTTTGCAACAGCTTTGGATGGAAAAGCTGGATTGGGATGAACCCGTTCCTAAAGCCATACAAGAAAAATGGTTAACCTATCGCAGTGAGCTTCTCATGCTCAATGACTTAGCAATTCCTCGTCACGTCCTCTGTCGGAGCGTGGTCGAGATAGAGCTCCATGGTTTCTGCGACGCCTCTAACAATAGTTACGGTGCGTCGATATACCTACGTTCCAAGAATCAGGAAGGGGAAGTACAGGTTCACCTTCTCTGTTCCAAGGCCAAGGTAGCCCCTTTAAAGCCCTTGACAATCCCGAAGCTCGAGCTCTGCGGAGCTGTTCTTCTAAGCAAACTTTTCGTGCAAGTCATAAAGGCACTTGATTTGCCCATATCTAGAATCGGTCTGTGGACAGATTCTACAATAGTGCTAGGATGGTTGAAAACCAGTCCAAATCTTCTTAAGACCTTTGTGTGCAACAGAGTTGCTGATGTTCAGCAACTCACCTTTGATGCCACTTGGCGGCATGTTCCCACAACGTCTAATCCTTCTGATCTTCTCACTAGGAGAATCACCCCTTTAGGTTTGAAAGAATTGAGCCTTTGGTGGCATGGTCCCACCTGGCTAAGCGAAGGTGAGGCCTCTTGGCCTGCTTCCAAACATGTTCGTGCTGAGCTTCCAGAATTCAAAAAAGAAGTTCAGAGTCTTCCTGTAAGCTCTGTTGAACCATTTCCGTTCAATCAGTATTCAAGCTTTGCTCGCTTACAACGAGTTATAGCTTATTGCTTTCGTTTTCATAACAATGCGCGAGCCCCTAAGGCTGATCGCCTTTCTGGTCCCCTCTCTACAGATGAACTGCAAGCATCTAGTGTAAGGCTTGCCAGGTTCTCCCAACGCGAGTCATTTCCTGACGAACTTAAACTGTTGTCACAGAGCAAGCCTGTGAAACAATCTTCTGCTTTGATATTCCTGAATCCCTTTCTGGATTCCGAGGGACTGCTAAGAGTTGGTGGTAGGCTCCACAACTCTCAATTACCCTTTGACAAGAAGTTTCCTCTAGTGATTTCTGGCAAACATCCATTCGCCAAACTCCTAGTATCGCATGAGCATTTTCGGCTTCTCCATGCCGGACCTCAAATGCTGTTAGCTAATCTCAGAGAACGATATTGGATCACCTCTGGCAGAAATATCGTCAAGCAGGTGGTTCATCAATGCTTACGGTGTTTTAGATTCTCTCCTAAGTTAACTGAACCCATAATGGGAGACCTGCCAGCCTCTCGTACTCAATCATCGCCCCCATTTCATACGACTGGTATTGATTATGGTGGACCTTTCATGATAAAGGATCGCAAGGGACGTGGTTCTAAACTAGTAAAGTCCTACCTTTGTCTATTCGTTTGTTTCGTCACAAAGGCAGTGCACCTTGAATTGGTCGCTGATCTTTCTACTGAAACCTTCTTAATGGCCTTTCGCCGGTTTGTAGCTCGTCGAGGCAAACCGCTCCATGTCTACTCAGACAACGGCACTAACTTTGTAGGCGCTAATTCCGAGTTAATCGAATTAGGCAATTTTCTCGCGGAACAAAACCCTTCTATTTCCGAATCAGTCGCGAGCGACGGAGTAGCTTGGCATTTTATACCCGCGCACAGTCCCCACTTTGGCGGATTGTGGGAGGCCGGAATCAAGTCCTCCAAACATCACATACGTCGCGTTATAGGTAACGCTAGTCTAAATTATGATGAATTTAGCACTTTGTTAGCACAGGTGGAAGCGACCTTAAACTCCCGACCCCTGTCCCCTTTGTCCTCTGATCCAAACGACCTTCAGCCTTTGACTCCTGCTCATTTCCTGATTGGTCGTCCGTTGGTGGCACTGCCTGATCCCAGCGTAACCGAGATAGTCGAGTCTCGGCTGTCTAAATACCAGAGAATACAACTACTTCACCAGAATGTGTGGAAGAGATGGAGTAAAGAGTACATCTCGGAACTCCAACTGCGCACCAAATGGCGCACGCATCTTTCGGACCTCCAGCCTGGTTCCATGGTCCTCATCAAGGATGACAATCTACCCCCTCTGAAGTGGAGGTTAGGCCGGGTCACCGAGCTGCACCCTGGCCTTGACGGCGTTACGCGTGTGGCGTCAGTGAACACTGTGTCAGGGATCGTGAAGCGCTCCTTCGCCAAATTGTGCCCGCTACCTAGTGTTGTGAACTAGTGCGTTAGCGTTCAGCGCAGTTTTCGTAAAGCCTTTTGGCTCCCCATTGTTCGGGTTTTCTTGTACTAGATTAAGATCCATGTACTATTATGCTTTGTATATATGTGTGTTCATGTTACATGTTTTACTCTAGCTTTTACATGTCAACTCTGTACTGTTTTATTTGAAAGGTTACCCTTTCCAAGGCGGGCGGTATGTTAAGGACTTTATAAACTTTTGCCGCCTCTCTTACATTCTGAATTCATACTGTGCGCAGTAGAAGTTCGAGCGGGCATTTGCCTCGCCGATGCACTTACGTTTCATCTGTCAACGTGGCAGCATGCAAACCGGTCAGCTCTACGAAAGCTAATTCTTGTAAATGTTCAAATGTTCAATGTGTTGTTTATTGCTAATAAAGTAACATATTTCCGGCTTTCAACGAGTGTATTTATTCAGTGAAACCTACAATTCATACAGTCCACAAATTCCAAGGCGAGCTGGCAATCAGGAATTTTCCAAATAACGGAAAACTGAGAAGGCTCGACAACAGTGAGCAATAAATATAAAAGGTCTTAATTAACGCTAAATTAAATAAAATGTATTAGTTATTTCGTAGGGAGTGCGGAAATGTGATTCTTATAAATTAGTGTAACTTGAAATGCATCCCAGAAGCATATTAGAAGCTTTCGTGACAATATGGCGATATGGTTACGAGTTATAATACCTAATTGTAATTTAAAAAAACAACTTGAATATTTCACCCCTTCATTGAAGATTTAAGCTCTAAAAAGTGAAATTTGTTAAATTTTTATACCAAGTCTTAGAGGCCATTTTCACTTATTAGCTTTAAAGTAAGGCTTTTAATGTAAAGGACCAAACTTAAAGAGGAGAATTTGCTGAAGAAAATGGTTTTTGTTAAAATATTTTAGCACAATCCAGTCCAAAGATATTTAAGTTTAATCTAATGATGTCTCCAAAGTTAAAAATAAGGATAAAAATAATATAAGACCTGTTTTGAACTGCCAGTGTATAAATTAACATATAAAAAAATTAAAAATGGTCAAGCACCATCGTGGGATCACTTCAAATGGATTGAACCGGAAGTAGTTTTAAAATCTCTACCATGTAACTTCCATTCTTATCATATTATATTTACAAAAAATGTTAGTTTTTTGTAGGTTAGTATAAATAGGTAGTAAATATGTAGTACAATAATCCATTGCACATAACGATGCACTAAAACTTACTCTATTAACTAAACGCATTTTAGCAGATTATTTAAATGTCTTCGGGAATTTTCGCGCGTATTTTTAAGTAGAATGTATTTAGGGACGCTGGGAGGTCTGGGGTCTGGTCAATGACGTCATGGATCCTGATGCACGCCTAAAGTTTTTCTTGCACCCCTTTGGGAATTTTAATGAAAAATGTTGGCAGCGCTGTTGGCAATCAAGCGATCAGCTGTACGCGGATAGCCAGTAATAGTGACGTACCTAAATTACTAGATTAGCTTTTGTCTGCTGCTGGGACGATCTCTGTAGTACTCGTTTTCCAATTTCATATTATTGTAAGTAAAAATAGTAGAACTCTTGTTTTGCAGGAAATTTATAAACTTTTTTAAAGAACAATAATCAACTTATCTTAACAAAAATATCACATTGCCTTTTGTGTTTAGATATTCCATTTTAATAACTCCGGACTCATTTGTGAAATTACAATGGACGTGAAGCAGGAATTTCTTGATAATAATTTGTGTATTGCAATGGCCAGCAGTTCACTCGAATCACAGATGAAAGTCGAAGAAAATGCAGTGGGTGCAAACGTAACTGTACAGCAAGAAATTATGGATGACACAGCTTATTACGGATTGGATATTAAACAGGAGGAAGTTGATATAAAAGAAGAATTTCTTACTACGTGTGAAGCAAGTGGAAGCATTTTACAAGAACAGTTTGTTTGCAATGTCTTTGAATATGAAGCAGAAGGCAGGGGTAATGTCTTGAAACAGATAGTGACCCATACGGAGCAGTTTCACTCATGCTCCATTTGCGAATATAAATCGGCAGAGAAAAGTAACTTAGTTAACCATATGAGGACACATGGAGAAGAAAAACCTTATTCTTGTTCTATTTGCATATATAAATCAGAAGCAAAACATGAATTAGTTAGCCATGTGAGAACCCATGCAAAAGAAAAACTTTACACTTGTTCAATTTGCGAGTTTAAAACATCAATGCATGCCAGTTCAGTGAACCATATGAAGACGCATATAGGAGAAAAGCCTTATTCATGTTCGCTTTGTATATATAAAACAGCCCAAAAACGTAATTTAGCTACACATATGAAGATGCATAGAGGAGAAAAACCTTACTCATGTTCTGTTTGTGAATATAAAGCAGCACAAAAAAGTCGGTTAGTTATACATATGAAGACACACACAGGAGAAAAACCTTATACCTGTTTCTTTTGTGAGTTCAACACGGCAAGGAAAGATAAGTTAGTTGACCACATAAGGACACATACAGGAGAAAAGCCTTATTCATGTTCTGTTTGTGACTACAAAGCAGCACGGAAAAGTCTCGTAGTTCTACATATGAAGAAACATACAGGAGAAAAACCTTATTCGTGTTCTGTTTGTAATTATAAAGCAGCACAAAAAAGTCGGTTAGTTATACATATGAAGACACACACAGGAGAAAAAGCTTACTCCTGTTCTGTTTGTGAGTTCAACACAGCAAGGAAGGATAAGTTAGTTAACCACATGACGACACATACAGGGGAAAAGCCTTATTCTTGTTCTTTTTGCTCTTATAAAGCATCAGTGAAGACTAACTTAAATAGCCATATGAGGATACATACAGGTGAAAAACCTTATGCATGCTGTATATGTGAGTATAAAGCAGCCGTGAAGGCCAATTTAAATAGTCATATGAGAACACATACAGGAGAGAAACCCTATTCATGTGCAATTTGTGAGTATAAAGCTGCTCGGAACATTCAGTTAGTTAAACATATGAAGACACATATTGGAGATGCACTTTAGAATGATTATTTCAGTCATCATACTTCTATTCAATCATGTGGCTATATTTTAGAAAATCAACCAATCACATGACTTTATAAGTGACAATTTCCCAAGGGAATTTATCGCTTCTTGCTAAGTAACCATGGATATACTACATATGAACAAATTTTACATTAATTACGTATGCCGCAGTTAATTATAGCATGGAAAACTTGCCAAGGAGGGGACAAAAGTGCTCTCAAAGTAAATGACTGACCGCAAACGTAAACCACCAGTTAGATTGTTTAAAACGTTAATAGAAAAAAGAACTACCGATATAATGTTCTTAACTCGCAAGTCAAACTACAAAAATTCATATTGGTATAAAAATATTCCTGTGGAAAAAAATTAAATATCAAAATGGACGAAAATGGCTGCGAAAAAAATTGGACTCGATGTTACAAATAGAAAGATTACGAACCACTCAAAACGGTAATGCATGTCGTATTTTTTACTAATATCTAATTACTGACGAAACATTTTAATTTTTAGATTGTCCACAGTTTTTCAACTGACCAAAAAAGATGTAGGTGAACATCAATTAATCCAATTAACAGGTCATTCTAGTGCCTCCTCAATAAGCCCTACTTAGAAATGGATGACGAACACCACTTGCAACTAGTCAGTGGGTTACGTGCAACAAAGACTACTCTAGTACAAGAAACAACAACGACGGCGTCAACGAGTAACGCATCAAACGTATTGCCTGTAGCTCACGAGCTAGCTAATACTAATGACTATTTTCCTCACACACTTTAAGCTAATCAAATCTTTTAAATTTGTAATAATTAGGTTATAAAGTAGGGACAAGAAATCAGACGACGTGCGCCACCAGGCAACTTGTAGTTTAACTTAAATTGTTAATTTTCCATTGATAATTGATTAAGCTTAAACCAAACGCATGATGTCAAATGAGCTGTAAAGAAGAAAATAAATATCGGTTTTGTAAATCTAATGGTGGTATTTATGACGTCACTAAAATATTTTTGGTGGCGCACGTCGTCTGATTTCTTGTCCCTACTTTATGTTATAATTCTTGTTAAGTTATTGTCATTTAAAAAATTTATGTAAATAAAGAAACTTGTATTTGTATTTTATTCGTGAAATATCTCGACAAATTTGTTCTTCAGCACTGTTTGCCTTAATCAAGATTACTTGTCTAAATTGTCCTTTTTATTTTCAAAGGTAAAACCCCGAGAGACCAATTTACGCTCGTAATCTTTCTAGACAAAGTATATATACAGGGTGGGCCATTTTAATCGACGCATCCGAATATCTCCGTTGGTAAGCTGAATAAAAAAAAGTTGTGCAGACAAAAGTTATTCAGGACGATGGGGGTCATTTCAGCGTACTAACTTTGACCTTGGCGGCAACTTCCACGGTCATTTGAAGGTCAAAATTATTTTTTTAATGGGAACCCCTATTTTGGATGCCGGATTCGGAAAGAGCGGAAAATTTTATGTCCAAAATGATAGTTTATAACTCGTTGAAGTGACCTTGAAAAGGTTAAATGTTGAAAATTCGTCCAGAAGCTGTTTTTTCGAATTTGGATGATTTCAGGGCGAAAAAATATTTGAGTAGTCTTAGGGGACAATAACCTTGACCATCTTGTTCTTTAGGTCAACTGTGAAGGTTATTTGAAGGTCAAAGTGATTTAAATAAAAATCTCACTATTTGCAATAATTGTATTTTAATTCAAAATTAAAATTCGGGCATAAAGCGAATTTGACGCTTCATTTTTATCAAAATGCAATTATTACATAAATAAAGTGTAAAATAAGTGTAAATTTTAAAAAATTAATAATATAAATTACCTATGCAAGATATATTGAAACTGGCCTCCTAATTCACCAGACTTGACATTTCCAGATTTTTGTTTATGGGGCTTCCTACAAAATGCTGTTTTCACACAACGTCCAGCAACTGCAGCAGACATGATAGTAGTTAGCCTGATGATGACTTTTTAGTCGAAACATGTCGCTGCTGTATTAACCTAGCATTTATTAAATGTGATACATGGGGAAGGTTTGGTGTTTTTAATATCTCTCTTGTGATATACAACCCCATTTCGGATCCTTTTGTCAATGATAGATCATGTCAATCGAGCTTGCGCAGCAATTTCCAGAGAGACTTTGCTATGAACAGTGAGGCACTTTCAAAAGCGTTTACATTTGTGTCTTGAAGCAAATGGAGGCAACTTTGAACATTTGCTTTAATGGTTATAATGCTAGTAATAGTAGTGAGTGGCAAGGGGACTCATGGGAAACAAGCACCCCACACGTGAGATGCAAGGGGACTCACGGTAAACAAGCACCCCAAACGTGAGAAGCAAAGGGATCCACGGGAAACAAGCACCCCAAACGTGAGCGGCAAGGGGACTCAAGGTAAACAAGCACCCCAAACGTGAGAGGCAAGGGGATTCACGGTAAACAAGCACCCCAAACGTGAGCGGCAAGGGGATTCACGGTAAACAAGCAGCCCAAAGGAAAAAGAGCTTACTACGTTCACGTCGTTGTTTTTAGGTAAGGCTAAAAGTTAGATTTAAGGACAATAGTGAGATTTTTTTATTTAAAAAAATTACTTTGACCTTCGAATGCCCTTCACAGTTAACCTAAAGGACAAGATGGTCAAGGTTATTGTCCCCTAAGTCTACTAAAATATTTTTCGCCCTTAAAACATCCAAATTCGAAAAAATACAGCTTCTGGACGAATCTTCAACATTTAACCTTGATGTGACCTTTTCAAGGTCACTCCAAGGAGTTATAAACTATTATTTTGGACATAAAATTTTCCGCTCTTTCCGAATCCGGCTTCAACAATAGGGGTTCCCAATAAAAAAATGATTGTGACCTTCAAATGACCTTGAACGTTGACGCCAAGGTCTAAGTTATTAGTACAGTCAAATGACCCCCATCGTCCTGAATAACTTCTGTCTGCACAATTTTTTTTATTCCGCTTACCAACGGAGATATTCGGATGCGTCAATTACAATGGCCCACCCTGTATATATAAAACAGCGCTACAGACCACTTTGGTCTATAGCTTCAATTTTTTTCTTCCTCCTTTCTTGAATCTCTGTTCTCCATGCTTTTAGCTGGTCATTTGTAGGTCCTCCTCTATTTGTTTCTTTCATGTTTTCTTTGATCTTCCTACTTTCTGTCTTCCTTCGGGTCATAATCCAAAGCTTTTCTTATGGGCTCTTCTTTTCCTCTTCTTATTATATGTCCGAACCATCTCGGCCTGTTTTGTTTTAGTACCGTAGCAATGTTTGCTTCTTTAAATAACTCTTTTCAAGTTCCTTGTTGGTTCTTCTACGCCATGTCTGATTTTTCAACCTCCAAATATTCTTCGTACTATTTTCCGTTCCCATGCTTGTAGTCTATTTTCTTCCGCTTTTATTACCACCCTTGCTTCACTACGGTACGTCAGTATGGTTTGATCACTGTTTTGTACACACGTGCTTTAGCCACTCTTATTTAGTAGGAGCCGGTTCGATTCTTTTATGTAGGTATTTCTGTTTCTTGTTTACCTTCGCAATTTATTTCTGCTCCTAAATATGACAAACTGTTATTTTAAAGGTTAGCTTTCCTTTCGTTGTTGTTACGCTTAATTCTTGGTTGTCTTGTTTTGTGTTCCCCATTATCATGTAAAGTGATTTCTTTCTTTTGATTTTGAGACCTGCTTCTTCTGCTCTTCTTTCGAAATTCTTTACTAAACCTTTTAATTTTTGTTCTAGACATAATGACCACATCGTCTGTGAATGCTAATATTTGATAGAGACCCCAGAGGATATCTTTGTATTGATTTGTGCTTTCGTGATGATGTACTGTGTTATACTGAAGAGGTATGGCGATAGAGGGTCTACTTGTTTAAGCCCTGTGTTACTTACGAATTCTTTGAGGATACAGCCTTTAAATCTCACCTTGTTCTTTGTTCTTCTCAGATTCATTTCTACTAAGAGTATTTTATTTTTACAGTACTGCAACTCTTCCATTGCTTCTATAATGGTTGTTCTGTGTACTATGTCGAAGGCTTGCTTGAAGTCTAGGTATAGCGCATGTACTCTTATGTTCTTTGCCCTACATTCTTATTGAATTTGTCTTAATATGAAGATCTGATCTATCGTAGATTGTCCTGCCTTGAATCCCGCCTGATAGTCTTGTATTTTGTATTGGGATTCATCTCTAACCTTTTGGTTTATCAAGGGTGCCAGTATTTTATATGTGGTATTTAAGAGTGAGATTGGTCTATAATTCTCTGTATGTTGTTTGCTTCTCTTTTTAAAGATTGGACATATTAGTGCCATTTCCCAATCCGTTGGCAGTTTTTTCTTGGCCCATATTAATTTAATCAAGTTAAAAATTCGCTTACCCAAGTTTTCGCTCCCGTACTTTATTAGTTCAAAGAGGATATTATCTGCTCCGCGACTTTTATTGTTCTTTCCTTTATTTACTATTTACTTATTTACTATTTTGAAACGGTTGTACCTTGTTAATAATTGCTCATTTTACTTAATTACAACTTTTAATTTTTTTTATTCAAATTTGCTCTTCGAGTACGTCAGGTATGCCAAGGTCCAATGTATAAACACAAATATACAGAACAAGAACACATAAAATAAAGGGTTTATTTTATTTAACTATATACACTTCAAATAATAAATTAAATATGATTTCGTGTATTTTACAAAATAATCGATGGCTTAATACAGCCAACGGACGGGCGAATACTTGGCCGTTAGGCAATTCAATTTGCTACGTTTGATCGGTTGTCTTCGTCCGGTCTTTCGGAACTGCTACAACGAGAGCCGTGGTTGGTGGCGTTCTCTGACGGTCAAGGCTAGAAACACGAGAATAAGTCTGTCACTTTTGTTTACGATTTGTTCGTGTGCTGTGTTTGAACTTTATGTAGGGCATAGGCTCGCTTTGCTAAAGCTATACTGCAGTGTTCCGAAATCGTTTAACAAGTGAAATTGTTATACGATAAATTGTTCATTAAGACCCCATGGGATGCTTGTAGCAGTGCTCGCCCCTGCACGTACCCCATATCCCAAATGCTTTGGCCAGAACTCAGTCGCGAGGGGGATTCACAGGTTTAGGGTGCGTTTCGGGGCGAAATGCTACGACGGGGTTTCGATATTGGGTTGTTAAGACAAAGTTAAGGGGCGCCACGACCTTTGGGAGATGTTAAGATTGATAGATAACTGACGACCGGTCAAAAGTCGAAAACCAATGGCAGTAGTGTTGCGTTGCACTTCACGGGGTGCTCCCACAGCACTGGCTTTTACACCTACCTTTTTGGTGTCCTTTCTCCAGTTGCTGAGGCCCTGTACAAAGGAATACATACACAACGCAGCAAGAAACTCAATTATTGTCAGTCACAATAATACACAGATACTCGAAATGAAAAGCAATACGCAAATTAAAAATGAGTACTCTATTACCATACTCGTTACAGGCCCGAAAACAAGGGTTCCGGTAGCAAATGCTACAAATTGGGGTTAGTAAACAAGTACAACACAATAAGTGCTGAAGGCCAAGGGAGCGGCACATCCGCTGAAAATAATGGTCACCTAGGTCCCGGAATACGCTTATTTAATTCGCCAAATGGCTCACTACCATTCCCGGAGCCAGGCTCCCATAAATTTATGCTGAAGGCTTATACTTGCAATACTTGAAAGTAAATAACGGCTCGGGCAGTTAACACACGGCCCACAAATAACATATACGGTAAATTAAGAGTTCCGAAGCTTCGCACGTCACTGTATTATACGCAATTCACTGTTTATAAATACTAGTACAATACCTCACTTCATCGCTAGGGCTCCAAGCAACTGTGTTGTTGAAGTAATGGTGCCGGGAGATCTCGACCTGGAGATTCAACGCTCTGACGATGCTATGGTACAGAAGAGGGTTGCGATAACGGCTTAGAATCGGCAGGGGTTGATAGGCAGATAGGGACGGTTGACCAGCTTGCTCGGGGAATGGTGGCGGTAAGATCCTTCGGAGAAGTAGCAGGGTTGAGCCAAACGATAACTCACAACTGCTCACCCTGTATATTGATGCTTTGTATTCGTTCCTGTCGCAAATCCGCTAATATAAGCTAGAAAATGTACGCACCGGTACTTGAAACTTTAAGGGACCAAAAGCACTTGTAACTGCACACAAGCCCGAGGGTACAACACGCCCCTAAGAACTACAGGGGTTGTTCGTTGTTCTTAGTTTAACTTGCACAACCGTGCGATCGGAAAGCTTAATTTGGACTCTCTTGAGAGACGCTCTTGACGACGGGTTCCCTCCAATTCTTGCATCACCCGTAAAACTTTCCATTGTTGGGCATCTCACTCAGTGCATAAAGAATCTATTGTTCGAAATGCTGAATTGCATCGCCCACAATGTAACGTGCAACAACGCGCGGGGCTTCCCCGTGCATAACGCTCGTCTGACCGGCGCCGGAATCTGATATCCACGGCTTCGTCTTTTAACTTGAGGACTAAACGCAAACTCCATCTGCTAGCGATTTATTAAGTCACTTAGCGGGATTTCTATGCTATGATCATGCGTTACAGCGTTCGCCTCGGTATTGAAGCAAGTGCCTTATTTAGGGTACTTTATGCGACAGATGTCGGTGCCTGGCCTGCAAGTGGGTCAAACAGCTAGATAAATAGGGAAATATGCCCGACGGCTTAAATTATGCTGCAATACGCGGGAGCAGAATGCGGAACTGTAGATAGATTTTTAAGGGAATCGGGAGTCTTAACAAAATGATGGTGAATCCAATTACTTTACGTGCAAGTGCAGTGATAATCTCAAACAAAGTTTACGTATAAAATTTTGCCTCTGAAGATTTTATTTTAATACAAGGGCACTACGGGGAGTAACTGGAAGCCAGCTAACGACGTTCCAAAAGGTGAGCAAAACCCCTTTAGGTTTTATAAGCAACTTCCGTGTTCTGGTGCGGTAAGAATTAAGGACACTGCAGGTGTTTTCTGAATGTATGTAATTTGTTTCCTAAAAAGAGAGTGAAGCTCTGAATTTGTATATTGGGAAACTTAGTGAGTTATGGGGAGCGGATTCAAGGGTATAATAGCATAATAGGCGCTTAATCAGCGGGTCACGTTAAGCTACGATCGGGAACGGGTTGTTTCTACGAAATGCTGGTCACAGGAAACAAGTGTCACGCACGGGTTCAGGATCTGAGCCCAGGAGGGCCCAGAACAGAAAGCTGATCAGGGATGTCGAACGCAAGCTTCTCTACCAGCGTGCGTTCCTTGATTTTATACCTTAGCAATCTTCCTTATCTAGGCTGGAATTCGGGCAGGGATGCGTGAAAGACGAGTGCTCAATGTCCCGCGCAGAGCAACAGTGTAACAGCGTTATCATCATCCTCGCGTCTTGGAGATGCATTTTCCTGATTGTGGCGATGTTTTGGCGGCGAACAAAAATCGAAGGTGATGAACAAGAAAGCGAACCGACGTTTCTTTGAATGATACTGGGTGTAACACGATAAGTGTTACAAAGCTGAGTTGTTTGTTATTATTTTACTGTAGCAACGTTTCTTGTGCCAGAAATCTTACTCCACTTCTGCATTATTTAAAAAAAACGAACTTTTTTTATTGATGTTATGGTTTTTCAGTCAAAAAATTTAAAAAGCTATTTTATTCCTGAAAAACCATAACCTTAATCAACAAAGATATCCTTTGCAGGTATAATTTTAAACTATGGAATCAATAAACGAATCCGATGTTACTCAAAAGAACATTTTTGGTAAGTTGACAAAATAGAGCTACTTTGACAAAAGGCCGTACAATTGTAGCTGAATCAAAATATATCATATTCGTACTCATTCTACGCAGAATTTAGCGCCCTACAACTTTTATATAAACCATTTTTTTATTTATTGTTTTTTCAGAGTTATCTTTAAAACATCGAAAAACGCCCAATTTTAGGTCACGTTTTCGCTCCAAGGAGCCAACGCTGACCTCCGCCGAGAGGGAAAACCTAGGATAGTAGCAATGGGAGATAACTTAAGTGATTAAAGCTATAAAACTTTTATCATGAATTATTTCCGGATTGCGTTATCTTTTACTCCATAACAACTGGCCTAAATGACTAAAATACGAATTTCTTCGGCGCTAACATCACAATTTCTTGGAACTTTTCCCAGGTCGGTATGATTATCTCTTCCTCTGCGTTTTGTTTCCGTTTCATATTCCTTGCTGCTTCACTTCTAAAGATTTCTTCAAAATATTGTCGGTAAATCTCAGCTATTTTTTTCCTCGTCCATGAATAGTTCACCTGCTTCGTTTTTTAGGTCTACTGCTTGCTGTTGGAATCCTTTTTTTTCTTCTTTTATAGTCATATATAAGCCTTTGCATTTTTTTTATTATACGATTCCTCTACTTTTTTTTCATTGGTTTTTTCACTTTTCTTTTTTCGACACATTGTTTTGACTTTGTTCCTTGATCTTTTGAATTGGTTTGCTGCCTCTTGTGTTTCTTGGATTTTTGCTACTTTACCTCCTTCAATCGCTTCTTTGCATTCCCTGTCGAACCAATCCTTTTTGGTTTTTCTTCGATTTTTTCTTTACATTCTATTACTGTCAATTTTATCTGGAGCCACTCCTCTATTTTAGCCGGTATTAGTTTTTTATAGGTTTTATTCAGAGGTTTCTAAATATTTCTTATGGGATTCTTCTTTAATGTTTCTGCATTACTTTTTCATGGTTTGTCGTTTAATTTTATACTGTAGTTTTACCTGTTCTGTTTTGATTCGTTGCATATAGTGGTGCGAGCCTATCCCGGCTCCTCTGCACGATTTTACTTGCTTTACATATTCCGCTTGCCTTTTGGATACAAGCACACGATCTATCTGACTTGTGGTGTTCCCATCAGGACTGTGCCATGTTGCTTTGTTTGTCTTTTCGTTTTTCATTGTACTTTTTGATTGCTAAGTTATTTCCTGCAGCAAAATTCACCATTGTCGTTAAATTTCGAGTGGATTTGCAGTTATTGCTTCTACACAGCATCTCTGAACTGAAAATTTCCAAGCGACTGCCCACCTGGGAGACCCCGGTATATATCGCCATATGAATAGGTCCGAATAACAGAAAAGTATCAATAAATGTGTATAAACATAAAACATTAATAATTTATAAAAAACTGTTAAACTATATGTAACGCCACCCGGAAAGTAACTTATGTCTCATAAGTTTTGACACAAAATAAAAACTCAAATATTTTTAACACCGCAAACTTTTATTAGAAATTATTTTTTTCTTGAAGTAAGTGGGCTATTTGAGAACATAAGTTGATTATTAAATTATATGTAACGGCCTATGCTGTTCCACGAGGTGCAATTTTTTTGGACACCTCTCATTAAGGGTCTGGGCGGCCATATAAAAAAACAATTCACACCACACTAAAATTTTGTCAGAAAATGTTGCTTTTTCTTTAAATCTCGCATTCTGGACATTCCTCTATATGTATTATCAGTATAAAATCAGTCGTTGCCTTTTATTTCTGAGTTCCCCAAGGTAAAGTATTTCTCATCGTACATCACAATCAACTTGTTGTTTGCAAAATGAATACGCCGAAGATTACGGCAACAGCGGGGTATTCGGGCTAGCTGGTTAGGGGTGTATTTTGAACATTTTTGTCTTTTGAGGTATTTTTGACCACTTCTGGCCAAAATTCTACAGACAGTGGTGGATCAGTCCGATTCTCGCTGGCTAGTTTCTTCACTTCACACCAACCTTATTTTTAGCACTTCTTACCACTCTTCTGCACTGCTGGGGGATGAAAAGCCTTGGTCTTTCACTTTTCGGAAAGTTCGTACAAGGGATACCCTTTTCGCATTTCGGTATAGTTCGATATACGGTCCTAGCTGATATATCTTGGTTTCGAAAAATACGCACTATTTCAGCTTTAGGCATTTGCCCAACTAAATTATAACTACTTTTTCTAATTTCCAATTTGTATGTGATTTGTCGCAAACTGGCTAACGATACCCATATTTCAAATTGAAGCCTAGTAAACAAACTTACATTTGTTTCCAAAGCCATCTCATTAAGTTGCATAGGTATCTCATTTGAGGCCCTTGAAATTTTGGGCCAAAACTTATGAGACATACGTTATTGCAGTGTTTCGTAGTGCAAAGGGTCATCCGCAAAATAAGACTTTGAAAGTAGAGGTATTTTTATGTAGCAGTATTTTATAACTGTACCAATTTCTCAAAAGAAGGCTATGTATATTTACATGGGAAGGTATATGGTTTACATACAGGTCCAATAGCTGATGCACCCAAGAAAGGTGGCGATGTGTGGACTCTATGCAAGGGAAAAAATTGTACAGCCCGCGAATGCAGTCAACATAGGGCGTGGATGCGCGTGAGCAACAGTAGTAGACTGTGGAAGTAGTACTCGCTGCACGCACTCGACCAACGCAGACCATGAATGCGTGTGAGCTACGAGAGTAGGTTGCGCACGTTGGACGTACCCGGTCAACATGGGCTATAAAAGTTCAAGAGCGAAGAAAGTAGAAGGCTGTACAAGTTTGCTGGCAAACAGATAGATTGTACATGCTACAGTGAATTTTGTGAAAATTAACCTTTGTTCGAGATTAAACGATACGGGTTATACTGTTACAGTTAATTATAGTGTTTCCATATATTTTGAAAATTGGGTGATAGTAAATGCTTTGAGAAGACTGGAAGATCATTGATCACTGTTTGAAAAAGAATACAGTTCATTGCACTTGGTCGCATTATTTGCGAGATGGTGCACAAACGAGGTTGCCTTGAAGGTGCAGTATCGAGAGCGTTATGAAATCTCAACGTGTTCCCGTCAGTTTGAAAAAACTATTATTTGAATGTCGTGAATGCAGAGAATTTTGTTGACTGTTGAGTAACTATAAAAGAGCTTTACAGAACGTTCCGTGGAAGTGCCAGAAATGACCTATCGATGGTTATTATACTATAATTTTGTTAAAATGAAGTGCAAGTGATATTTAGAGATTTATAAATGCGAGTTGTTTCACTTAGCTTTTTAGTTAAACTGGTTGGCATTGTTCACAGCAGCAGAAGGCAGCCGGTGAGTGTATCCAGCTGTCTTTTACTCGTAGATGTTATTCCAGCTAGGCAAACTGCAGCAGAAGGTCCAGGTGATGGATTTGGTTGCTGCATATCCTCGCTGAAGGAAGTTGTCTGACCGGCCCAGCCACCCATACTGTGTGTTCAAATCGTCGTAGGGTCACCAGATATTAAGGGTATGACTGCATATGGGTTATGCGTAAGTAATCTCCTAATTTATTGATGGTATCACTTGAATTTGGAGAATGGAATTAAATTGCATGTTAATACTTCCAAGATATTTTTATTAACTTGTTTATATGTTTTGTTGGATCGTAGCCTTAATAACTAAAAGAAGGCTACTAGATCCCAACAGTACTTTGAAGAGGATTAAGTGACACTTGTAATTTAAATAATAAACATTTTCCCGCTGCTGATCATGTAAGTCAGTGATACAGCCTTAGTAACAAAACGTGTAAGTCGGCGATTATATTTGCTAAGATAACTGGGAATGTATCGCCTATTAACATTTTCGGCAGGCAATAAGCCGCGGCTTTGCCTTGTCTTGTACTTGCCTACCTCAAATGTTAATAGATCCTTACATTCCTTGTAACTTAAATAGCTATTATTCTTTCGCTATTTATTATTTGGTCACACCTTATAACTAAGAATAGAACAATTAATATCCCAGGTAGAAGCACACCGGATTCCATCACAATACTTAGAATGGCGCTTAATTAAATCAATTACATTATAATAATAGTTTATTATTTAACGGATTATACCATTTTACATAATAAAGAAAAAGAAAATACAAGCGAACAGTCGCTACATATAAGATGCCATATAAAAATAAAATAAAATAAGAATTGAATGAAAAGGAAAAAAAATACAAAATTTAAATGCTTATTAAACTTTACATTCTAAGGTGTTTCTTAACATTACGAATAAATGTGTGCAAAGATACATGGAATAAGTCAATATCACTAGTAAGCGTGTTTACAACTTTAGCTATTCTATTTACTGGACTGTTAGTACCATACGTTGTTCTATGATACTTCACTTGCAGCATATAACTATTTCTAGTATTAACTTGAGGAACATACAGGTTAAAGAGTGACAATATTTCTGGACAAGATATAAATAAATTTAGGCATTTATATGCAAAGCATAATTCAAAATAGTTTCTTCTGATATGCATCAGATGAAAACCAAAATACTGTAAAATTTGAAGATAATTGATGTCTTCAAAGGAAATTCCACATTTATAGCAAAGTGCTTTAACAATCTTTCTCTGTACATTTTCTATGCGGTTACAATGCACTTTAAAGGTAGGAGACCATATAATACAATTATAATCGAGTATTTATCGTACCAGAGACACATAGAGTATTACCAAACATCGTATATTAGTAAACTGTAGAGTAATTCTTTTAATGAAACCAGACATCCTTAATGCTGTAGCAATTATGTGATCAATATGATCAATAAACGATAGAGAACTGTCTAATAAGACACCCAAATCCCTAATTACTGAAACATTTTCAAGTATTTCGTTATCAATACAATATGTAAACAAAGTATTCACTCTTTTTCTACTAAATCTAATGGATTTACATTTACTAACATTTAATTCCATATCATTGACAACACACCAACTGTGTCAACTACCTAGATCACTTTGTAACGCTAAACAGTCATCTTCTGTTTCATTTTTTTTAAAGATTTTTAAATCATCAGCAAATAAAAGAAAGTTTGAACTTAAACGAGCAGAAATATCATTAATAAATACGGAAAACAAAATAAGTCCAACATGGGAACCCTGTGGAACTCCAGATGACACCTCAAATTCTGATTTAAAATTATTAATTTTTACCAACTGTGTTCTACCTTTAACAAAAGAATTTATCCAAGATAATAGCCTTCCCTGAATACCATAACCTTTCAGTTTGGCAAGCAGTAAGCTATGATTGACTCTATGAAATGCTTTGCTAAAGTCTGTATAAACAGCATCATTATAAATGTTCTTATATATTTCGGACAAGTACTGAAACCAGTGTTAAATAATTTTTAAAGAATTTGGCAGTATCACTGTAAAGCCAAGAAAAATTCTTGGACAAACGACTCTAGCTACAAGTTTCTAATCCTAAGGTTTACCATGTGTCCTCATATGGCTCATTAAACTACTTTTACGTGCTGCCTTATACTCACAAAAAGAACATGAATGAGGTTTTTCTCCTGTATGTATCCTCATATGTCTTACTAAACTACCTTTATGTGCTGTTTTATACTCACAAACACGACACAAGTAAGGTCTTTCTCCCGTATGTGTCCTCAGATGTTCAACTAATTTCTTTTTCTCTGCTGCTTTATACTCGCAAATAGAACAAGAATATGGCTTTTCTCCTGTATGCGTTCTCACATGGCTTACTAAACTACATTTATGTGCTGCTTTATACTCGCAAATAGAACAAGAATATGGTTTTTCTCCTGTATGCATTCTCATATGGCTTACTAAAGTACTTTTATGTGCTGCTTTATATTCACAACTAGAACACGAATAAAGTCTTTGTCCTGTATGTGTACTCATATGTTTAACTAAGTTACTCTTTTGTGTTGCTTTATACTCGCAAACAGAACATTTATAAGGTTTTTCCTCTGTATGAGTTCTCATGTGTCTAACTAAGCTATATTTTGCTAATGCTGTATATCCAGAAACAGAACACGAATAAGGTTTTTCTTCTGTATGCGTCCTCATATGGCTCATTAAACCACTTTTACGCGCCGCCTTATACTCACAAATAGAACATGAATGAGGTTTTTCTCCTGTATGTATCCTCATATGTCTTACTAAACTACCCTTATGTGCTGTTTTATACTCACAAAAACGACACAAGTGAGGTCTTTCTCCTGTATGTGTCCTCATATGTTCAACTAATTTCTTTTTCTCAGCTGCTTTATACTCGCACATAGAACAAGAATATGGTTTTTCACCTGTATGCGTTCTCATATGGCTTACTAAACCACATTTATGTGCTGCTTTATACGCACAAAGAGAACAAGAATATGGTTTTTCTCCTGTATGCGTTCTCATATGGCTTACTAAAGAACATTTATGCGCTGCTTTATATTCACAAATAGGACAGGAATAAAATCCTTGTCCTGTATGTGTCCTCATATGTGTAACTAAGTTACTCTTTTGTATTGCTTTATACTCGCAAACAGAACACGAATAAGGTTTTTCTCCTGTATGTGTCTTTATATGGCTCACTAAATGACTTTTATTTGCTGCTTTATACTCGCAAATATCACATGAATACAGTTTTTCGCCTGACTGTGTCCTCGTATGTTTTACTAAAATGAAATCGATTCACATCGGTATTCATATTTTCTAACAAATTACTCTTACCTTCTGCTTCATATTCACACATCTTTGGAACAAACACTCTTTCTGAGAAGCTTTCACTTGATGCACACGAAAGAAGCAATTTATCTTTTATATCCACTTCTTCCTGTTTAATAGTTAATCCATGGTAAGCCGTGTTGTCGGTTGTGTCTTCTTGCTTTAAATATAGGTTTCCAACTACTTCATCTTCATCCAATTTCATCAATGGTTCATGCAACCGGCTGGATATTGCATTAACCAATTCATGTTCCATGTCCATTATGATAACAAAAATGAAGAGTCTGAATTTGTTTATTTAGTTTGGTTATGTTTATTTACAACAAAAAATTTTAAAATTGCTATAACTGAGACCTAATACTTTCACTCACACGAAATTATATGAAATTGCAACAAGCAAGTTAATCATAGAATTGCGCAGTATTTAACGTTAGATAATTACACGCCACCATTACTGACAAGTGTAAAAATGACTAGACGATAATAGCAGAACACGACAGTGTTGCCAGATTGAATAAACATTATTTTCGTACGACAGTAGTAAAAATTATCGTACATTTTATCCTGTTATAATATTTTGGATGGCGCATAGCAAAATATAACTACAAGAATGAAATAATTCTAAAATAAAACCGATTTTACATGGTCTGTGTGATAGAAGAAGATTGTAAATCGACGTTAAGTGCTAATAATAATTTAACCGCGAATCGAGAATGCCTGCGGGACGCATTTTTTGTAAAAGATACAAATCGAAAGTAGGCATGTGGTAAGTCGGTGATGTATGTGATCAGCTTGTTACCACAAATAATAGCAGCACCGAATTAAATTTCAGCACCTTGTGGTTAATACCGGTTCAGTAAAAATATCTGCACGTAACTATCATATTGAAGATACGGTCAATATTAGTATTTATCTGCCAAATTTGCGAGAATTTTCAATAATAGCCAAATTATCGTAAATTTTGCCATTATCGTACATGTGCTATCGTACATCGTACGACTGTTAAATTATCGTACAAAAACGATAATTATCGTACGTCTGGCAACACTGGCACACGATTTGGCTGCGAGAGCCTGTAATATTATTGTGTAAGTCGACCACTTTGAACTACCGTTCGTGGAGGTAGTAATGCAGGTGGGATTAAAAAAAATTATAAGAATATTTGGTGAAAGTTTACTATACGGTCCGGTAAATTGCGCATGCGCAAATATGTCACAGTGAACATAAAAATGTAACGTTGAACATACTCTCTTCTCGTATTTTTTCTCTAAAAAAAGATCAAGACCTAACAACTAACCTAAACCGCTAACCTGAACCACTAACCTGAACCGCCGAGAGCGCAACAACATGGCTTTAAACATTACCAGACGATAGCGGCACCCACAACATTTTTACGTACGCTAATCGAACTATAAAACATACTCCACTCCTAGCGCATGCTCAATAGACCGGACCGGTACTAAACTTGACCCCAACATTTTTGTACAAAGGTACGAATTTAGGTTAGCTGCAGTTTAAGATTTGTGTATACTTAGTACAAACATTCCTGTGTAATGTAAAAAATGTATGTAGACCCTAACAAGAGGGTTAATTTGTCTCTTCTTCCAATATTACTGGTTCTAAAAGCGAAACCGTGTGCTGCTACACTGCTACTAACGGGATGTTAAAACTGTGAGAATGATTATTAATTAGATCAAATGGAAGATGGAACTCAAAAGAAGTACTCCAAGATATAGGATAATTTCCAATAACATTAATTAATTACCAGAATCCTCCTGGATTATTCTAAGCGAAAAAGTTGCTACAAACAAATACTTCCAAACTTCCCGAAAATGAAATTTAATTTCCAGTTAACATTAAATGTGTTAACGTTGTGTATAAATAATTACTGGCTTCTATGTATTTGCAAATAGTATGCTAGAAACGGATGGAGATTTCATTTCATCTAATTCTTTTATAGTTAAACGATGGTTAGATCTATCTATAGGTACTGTTATAAATAAACCATGTAGCCAGTCAATTGACAGTCAACTTGAACTATAGTTTATCACCAAATCAAAAGTGTGTGTTTATAGCAAACGTACTGCTTGCTATAAGATTTTGAATACGATAAACGTTTTGTTACCTGAAATCGTAACTGCCCTAACCTAAAAGAAGACTGCTCATTCGCTTGTTTCAATATGATAGCCTGGATTTATGTAATTTTCTGTGATTTTGATATCTAAAACCCAGCAAAGGAAAAATAACGGAGACATAGGTAAACTGAATCAGAAAATGTACGAGCAGAATGAAAAGGAACGAAATCTGCAGCTGAAAGTGGACAGAAATAAAGACATAAAACCGGTTAACAATAGTATAGAAATAAGACAAATATATGCGAACGTTTTTGTCTAGGACAAGGAAAATGAGTAAGGATAAG